>JAKSYS010000534.1:0-43423 GCA_022925895.1 Fragilaria crotonensis | reverse complement strand
AAGACGAGGAATCCAGCATGAACCTTCACAAGCAATCCGTAAACTTGCAGACGAATCAGCGGATCTCTCAATTTCATGGCGCTGACTCGATCATAATCGATTTCGGAAGTTACGTCGCTTCTGGCGCGTGGAAATCTTTGGCTTGCAAGCTTGCAAAACGGGGATTGAGCCGTCGTCGATGCCCGTCACGTATTTGCTCCCAGATCAAAAGGTCCTATTCAGCTTGATCGTCAATCACCTTTGTTTTCAGGCTGGAAGGTTCTGGTGGGTTCAGCATGACATCGATCCAATGATCAGGCAAGTGCCGGCACAACGTTGTGCGGACTAGGCGGTTAAAGTTCCTTCTCGATTCTCACCACATGTATAAGGAAATCGATTAATCTCAGTTGAAACGCCTCCCCGTCGTTCCGATAAAGAAGAGAAGCATCAATCAATCGGAATGCGACAATTTCGCCTAGAATTCTGGATATCTTCATACCGCGTAGTTCAGTGTTTATCCTCATAACTTTGGTCATCAAAGTGTATGCCTGTTTTCGATGTTTGTCCGTGTTGCAGACAGCTGCAGAGACCACAATACTTTGAATTGTTGATGAAGAATCGCACACCGAAAAACTGAAAAGAATATCGAAGTCTCGGTGTTTGAAGCCGCACCTTCTGGTTCGAAGCAAGTTTGTATCATCTCCATGGAGAGCAATGAAGTCCCGGAGATGATTCAATCGAAGGCGCATGTAGCTGCGATGTCTCTTGGATACAATCATTAGCTATTTGCCGTTGTTGTGTGCCATCCATCAACTCGTGTGGCGTACCATCGCCGGTCTCCATAGATGATGACAGTATACTACTACTCAATATTCCCATCCCATAAAAATGAGGGAAGTCTTTAGAAAAAACGTTGTGACAAATCAGAAACTGTTTTGAAGCTCATCGTACTTTTCCTATATACAATAAATACTTGCATCGAATCGGTACTCGATACGCACTTGATAGTACGACTGCCACCAAGAGAACTTTAAAGGCGTACTCCAGTCACGAGCCTGCTGGCCATACAACGGTAGGCTCGTACTACGTATTCAGAGTACCAGGAACTGTTGTAGAATGCATACCGGCTGGGAAAGTGCAGCGCGTACAAAACGGTCATGCGTCTTTTGTGAACTACAACTTCAACAAACCAGATGGGAACTAAACATTTTCCATGAGCATTCTGGAGCTTTAGTCGAGAGTCCGGGGTCCGAGGCACTCGTATGATTCATATGCTCCAGAAATATGCACCAAACTCTTTGCTATTTGAACCATGAAATCTAACTCTTGCATCTGGTTGAACCATACTTAGCTTTGCTCCAACAGCTCGAGTCAGTTTGTACCGTTGACATTGACATGAATTTAAGACGTTGTCTTCTTGACAAACCCACAAACACAACGCTTATGGAAGTTGAGTGACTGCCACAGATTCGCCATTCAATGCCACGGTGCGAGGCGACGCAGCAACAGAAGCAAGATGAATCAGACGATGGGCATCATTTTTTGCGTATGCAAGACGCCATCGATCTCTCTCGTATATACCAGGAAGCTCCTTGCTGAACAACTCCAAATCATCCACAGTAACGTCGCCGTCGTTGTTGACGTCTGCATAGGCGTGGACAGATTCGGCAAGCGTCATTTCATCGCAGTGGACGTTGAGCCCAAGAACGTCGCGAAGCGCGGCATGAATATCATCGACACTAATAAATCCATCTTGATTATTATCGAGGTCTGCGAACCTTTCACGGAAATAGGTGTAATCGGAATCAAGTCCGGGTTCGACTAGCATTGATGGCTCCAGCGACTCCCAAATTTTCCTCCACAGATTGCGAGCGAAGTATCCCATTAGCTCAACTGATATGTTGATGAAACTCCCTTCAGCAGGTAAGAGTTTCGGATTGGCTGTGTAGTATTCCGTGAAAGCCGTCGACTGGCCATTCGTCAAATCACCGATCTTAGTGGCAATACGGTACGTTCGGGTTGGATCGAAGGGATTTCCAGCAACCTCGGAAATAATGGAAGGCCCATCCTCACCTTGCGGATATTCCTCCTTGATATCTCCGTCGTATTGAAGCCAACCAGGAACAGGATCACCTGCGTGGGTCTCTTGGATGCCCTTGGCAAGCACCCACCCTGGCATGTCCACCACACCTATTTCTTCACCAGACTCGATTTCTGCCTCGAGAGCTTCAAGTGAGAAGTAGCTTCCTTCAGGGTAGTCTGTATTTCCCCGAAGGTTGCCACCCATGAGAATCACCGAATCCACAAAGTCAGAACGGCGGCGCCCGCGCTTGGCATTCATCGAAGACCGCAGGAGACTGCAAATAAATGTTCCCATGCTGGTGACGCCACTGCGGGAATTGTGGGAGGAAAGTGGCTCAAAGACTTTTGGAACACGAGCGAGTTCTGTCATTCGGAGTGACACCAAGGGATCATAGGCACGTATGTTGACCTCTAATAGAATCGGACATGGTTCCCAATCGGTTGCCTTGACGAAGCGAGACGTCACTGTTGGTTTGCTTGATTCTTGTCCATCCCAACATACCTCCACGACAGCAGCATACTCAGCATCACATCCAGGCTTGATCAAACGTGTACCGTCCACGGTCTCATCGACTCTATGATGATCATGACCGGACAAGACGATTGGGAAGTCGAAGTCGGAGCACGTAATATGGTCCTCGGGAACATATACATGCTCCAGCGGAATGACCAAATCACAATTGTAAGGAGCACCTTCGAGCATTTCCTTATATTCCTTCAGCACTTCCCATGGATTTCGAATCGTGGCCCCTCCAAACGCGCCCGGCGCATCAAACTGACGATACAAGGCAGGGTCATCCGACAAGACAGCAATCAGACCCACCCTGCGACAGTGAGAACCATCTGGAGATGGCACTTCAATGATTTCAAACGGTACCTGGTGCTTCATCGCATCATGATCTTGCATATTGGTATTGATGAATGTACCTGGAAAGTTCTTGACATGCTTACAAACGATCTTGTGATCAATGTCTGCCTCGTGATTGCCCCACATCAAGTAGTCGATGGGAGTTTGGGCGAGTGCTTTCATCATGCCGTATCCTTGATCGACACTGGAGAGCAAATATGGTGCTAGGAAGTCGCCTGTCAAGACAGAAACGACCTTGCTGTCTCCTGATTTGTTCCTGGTTTGTTGGAGCATCGTCTTTAGGGATGCAAAGTTTTCCAATGTGTAGACATCTGTGATCTGTACGATGGTTAGCTTGGCTTGGTCCGGTTTTGGTGGTGTTGCAACCCACGCTTGGTCCGCCAGTCCCGACTCTATGTTGTTTGTAATGTCACGAGCAGGAATAGGATTTGTCACCATTGTTGTCGCCATGATGAGATGGATTGGTATTTTCATTGGTTTTGTGAGGTTGATGAGTCAATCTTGTGACTTGTGAGTACTGATCTTTGCTTTCTGTGACTTTCTGTGACTGAAATTTTAAGTGGAAGGACTTGTGGCCATCGTGACGATACAGTTGTGCACAAGATCAATTGTGGCTGTTAAAACACGTTAATATGGTTCTGAGTACCAGTAGGAATGTTATACAGGTAGGAATGTTATACAGGCTGCCGCGTCCATAGATTACCTTCGACCAATGTCGTAAAGCAATCTATCATCTTTCCATACAGTGCAACGTACCCCAAATGAATAGAGGATAATCAATTTATGTAGGCGGGGAACATCAGGAAAGGCTACTGTTTAGCTTGTTTCGCGTTATGTGTTTTTTTGTACATGGAAGATCTATTCTTGGTTGTGAGTTGAGTTTGTAAATTGTTTCGTGCCCACTATCTGCATCACGCACACCAATTGCAAATGAACGTTTATTCAAAATTAAAAAACCCATCTTTCACAGGGATGGAAACTTGAAGTGAAAGGCAACAGGTTCGCGGGCGAATGCCACGGAACGGGGTGATGAGGCACCAGCAGGATTTGTCAGGCGATGTTTGTCATTCTTCGCGTACGCAAGACGCCATCGATCCTTCTCGTACAAAGCAGGAAGCTCGATGCTGAACAACTCCAAATCTTCAACAGTAACCCTACCGTCACTGTTCACGTCTGCATAGGCGTGGACAGATTCGGCAAGTGTCATTTCATCGCAGTGGACGTTGAGTCCAAGGACGTGTCGAAACGCTGCATGAATATCGTCGACACTAATCAATCCATCTTGATCGTAGTCTAGATCTGCAAATCGCTCACGGTAATAGCTGTAATCCGAATCAAGTTGGGGTTCAATGAGCATTGTTGGCTCGAGTGACTCCCATATCTTTCTCCACAAATTGCGAGCGAAGTATCCCATTAGCTCAACCGAAATATTAACGAAGCTCCCTTCAGCAGGCAGAAGTTTGGGATTTTTTGTGTAGTATTCCGTGAATGTCTTTGACTGACCATTTGTCAAATCACCAATCTTTGTGGCAACACGATACATTCGGGTAGGATCAAACGGCAGTCCAGCAACCTCAGCAATAATGGAAGGCCCATCCTCACCACTCGGATATAACTCCTTGATGTCTCCGTCGTATTGTAGCCAACCAGGAACAGGATCACCTGCGTGGGTCTCTTGGATGCCCTTGGCAAGCACCCACCCTGGCATGTCCACCACACCTATTTCTTCACCAGACTCGATTTCTGCCTCGAGAGCTTCAAGCGAGAAGTAGCTTCCTTCAGGGTAATCTGTATTTCCCCGAATATTGCCACCCATGAGAATCACAGCATCCACAAAGTCTGACCGATGCCGTCCACGCTTAACGTTCAACGAAGAACGCAATAGACTGCAAATAAACGTACCCATCGTCGTGACGCTGCCTCGCGAATTGGACGACGAGAGTGGTTCAAAGTCTTTTGGAATGCGTGCGAGTTCTGTCATTCGGAGCGGCAACAGAGCATCGTAGGCGCGCGTTGTTGATTCTTGCATCACGGGGCATGGTTCCCAATCACTGGGCTTGACGAAGCGAGAGGTAATTGTTGGCTTGCTTGATTCTTGTCCGTCCCAACATACCTCCACGACAGCAGCATACTCAGCATCACATCCAGGCTTGATCAAACGTGTCCCGTCCACTGTCTCGTCGATTCGGTGATGATCATGACCGGACAAGACGATCGGAAAGTCGAAGTCGGAACAGGTCCTGTGGTCATCGGGAACATACAAATGCTCCAGCGGAATGACCAAATCACAATTGTAGGTGCACCTTCAAGCATTTCCTTGTACTCTTTCAGCACTTCCCATGGATTTCGAATCGTGGCCCCTCCAAACGCGCCCGGCGCATCAAACTGACGATACAAGGCCGGGTCATCCGACAAGACAGCAATCAGACCCACCCTGCGACAGTGAGAACCGTCCGGAGATGGCACTTCAATGATTTCAAACGGTACCTGATGCTTCATCGCATCATGATCTTGCATATTGGTATTGATGAATGTACCTGGAAAGTTCTTGACATGCTTACAAACGATCTTGTGATCAATGTCTGCCTCGTGATTGCCCCACATCAAGTAGTCGATGGGTGTTTGGGCGAGGGCTTTCATCATGCCGTATCCTTGATCGACACTAGAGAGCAAATATGGTGCTAGGAAGTCACCTGTCAAGACAGATACGACCTTGCTGTCTCCGGACTCGTTTCTGGTTTGTTGGAGCATTGTCTTTAAGGATGCAAAGTTTTCCAATGTGTAGACATCTGTGATCTGCACGATGGTTAGTTTCGCTTGGTCCGGTTTCGGTGGTGTTGCAACCCACGCTTGGTCCGCCAGTCCCGACTCCATATTGTTTGTAATGTCACGAGCAGGAATTGGACTTGTCACCATTGTTGTTGCCATGATGAGATGGATTGGTATTCTCATTGTTTTTGTGAGGGTGCCGAAGCAAAAACGCAGTTGTTGATCACCGTATGAAACTGTCTTGTTCGTGTGACAGCTGTGTTTGTTCCTGTGAGTTGATGAATGTTTGAGAATGTGACTAAAACCTTGTACACCCTCTGTTCACAAGATCGTTGTTGTTGTTGCTTCTGTTATTGCTGCTGTAGTTTGAGATTGCAGGGAGTTGTTCCTGTGCCAACGAGGTCTTGATTGCATTTTGTGAGCCGGAAAGTAAACATACCATTATATTCTGCTCAGATAAGGAATTGACCTTGTAGCCTGTAGCCTACAATAAGCTTAAAGAATGATTTCTCTATTCTCGTTCCCAAACTCTCCCGCTCTACAAAAAGGCACACGGCAATTCCGAATTGTAAAACTGGGTTTCGCGTATCGTCGCGTGTAGGTGACTCAGTCGATTTGATTGGCCAACTTCAAGAAGAACAGAATTCAATTCCGATGTTCTGTTCTCAGTTGCTCTCGGATGTGAGAGACTCGCTGCTCGCCGCCACACCGAGGGCGTAGGAGCGTTGGGACAGTACGATTATACTGGTAATATACTTGTATTCTGACACGCCGCCTTCCCTGTGTAATCGTTTGCATCAAATAAGGTTTGTCGTCGGTCGAACAGGGTACATTCGGGTTCCCGTAGCCGGTAGCCGGTAGCATTTGTTCCCGTGTCGGTGAGCCATTAGATTTGCTTTCTACGGAACGCGTTCGATCTCTCGATGAGATTTGCAAAGGGATGTTTCAAGTTTCAACCACAGCACACGTCTCCCCATCTCACCACAATAATCGTGAGGATCATCAGCCAGCCTCCACAATTGACCATTCACTGTTATCATTCAACAAGAACCCACCATGGACATTTCCACTACTGTAGCATCATCATCTCCAACCAAATTGGAGAGAATTGGTGCTCATTCTCACATAACTGGATTAGGATTGAATGACACGTTGGAACCCTTGCCGGCATCGCAGGGGATGGTCGGTCAACTTCCGGCTCGCAAGGCTGTAGGGATCTTCCAACGGATGATTAGTTCTGGTATTTCGGGACGATCCATTCTGATTGCTGGTCCTCCATCGACGGGAAAGACTGCGATTGCCATGGGATTGGCCAAGGAGTTGGGAGACGATACGCCCTTTACGACATTGTCGGGTGTGGAAGTGTTCTCTTTGGAAATGTCCAAGACAGAAGCACTGACGCAGGCGGTGCGTAAGAGTATGGGAGTACGAATTGTGGAGGATGTGGAAGTTATTGAAGGAGAAGTTGTGGAAATTCAAGTGGATACGCATGTTGACAAAAAGACGGGACGTCTCACGCTCTGTACAACAGAGATGGAAACGGTATACGATTTGGGACAAAAGATGATTGCTCAACTTCAAGAACAGCAAGTTTCGGCTGGTGACGTTATTACGATTGACAAGGGCTCGGGAAAAATTACGAAACTGGGTCGTAGCTTTTCGCGCAGTCGCGACTACGACGCCATGGGAGCAACGACCAAATTCGTCCAGACGCCCTCGGGGGAACTGCAGACACGAAAGAGTGTCTCGCATACCATCTCCTTGCACGAAATTGACGTTATTAATTCTCGTCAACAGGGATTCCTAGCCCTCTTTGCTGGTGATACTGGGGAGATAAAGTCTGAGATTCGAACACAGATCGATGCCAAAGTCAACGAATGGAGAGAAGAAGGTCGCGCCACGCTCATTCCCGGTGTCCTCTTTATTGACGAAGTTCACATGCTAGATATGGAATGCTTTTGCTTTCTCAACAGAGCACTCGAAGGAGACTTGGCGCCAGTCCTTGTCATGGCGACGAATCGAGGCATCTCCAAAATCAGGGGTACTCAATACAAGTCGCCTCACGGTATTCCGCTCGATTTGCTGGATCGATGCATGATTGTTGCCACGACACCGTACAGTATTGATGAGACTCGATCGATTCTACGAGTTAGATGTTTGGAAGAAGATGTCAACATGACAGACGAAGCCCTGGAGCTCTTGACTAGGATTGCCACGGAAACATCGCTGCGCTATGCGTTACAGCTCATTATCTTGAGCAACTTTGCTGCGAAATTAAAGCAGGTGGAGATTCGTCACATTCAAAGAGTGTTTTCCCTCTTTGTGGATGTCAAGCGATCTACCAAGTTCCTCATTGAATACCAAGACGAGTTTATGTTTTCAGAACTTGGACAGAAAGACAGCAACGCAATGCAAGAAGGGTGATTTCTCTCAGGAATTTTGGTAGCGATCTCGTCGCGCTTTGAGCCCTTCGCCCTTCTCTCCACCTTCAAGTTTGATAGGATAGAGCCCTGCAATATGCACCCCTATTAATGGCCTGGCATACTTGTCTTCTTTGCCAGTACAATAGTCAGCACCCGGTGAACAGCCTAGTCGTCTTTCTTTCTGGTTCCTGAATTGACAGACCAAGTATTGTACTTTCGCACCGCGATCCACATGAAGGCAGCCATAATTACCAGCAGAATAAAACCGAACCATGCCCACCGGACTAGCGTTGGTAACAAATGACCATCCACAGTTCGTGCCACATGGTTGAGTTCCTCGGGTGTTAATGGATCCCACGAAAACGATCTCCACCCGGTCGTCAACACGGGTTCGCCGCCACCAACATGATGGTCATGCACTGAGACGGAGAATCGGTGGTTCCTCCAATCCACGTCCAGTGTCCCAAAGTTACGGCCCAAAAAGTAGTCTGCTTTCTTTCGGCGGTGGGAAGAAAATCGTTTCAATAGAGGTTCGCAGAGTTTTCCATAGAATGGCATGGGGCAGGAATGAGTCAGGCCGGACGAGGTGACTTCCAGAAATGTAGATTTATTCGTGGGAGATGGATCCAGAATTTCCGCATGATGAACGTCGCCGCTCAAGAAGGACCAAGCCCGATGGACGTTTTGAATTCAACAACTCCAGCAGACGTTGTTGTTCCTTCGGAAAATGTCCCCATCCCTCCATGGCAGGATTGGTGCTCAGTACTTGAATGCTGCTAAGGATAATGTGCACTTGAGCGGTTGATGTTTCTAGCTCCTTGGCCAACCACGTCCACTGCTCTTCACCAAGTATAGTGGACGACGACGATAATGATGAGCAAAACAAGCTTGACGACGTTCCACTCGAGGTGCCCGCCACGAACCACCTTGTCAAACATGAGATTACCGACCCGAACGGTATGATGGCGGCGACGGATGGGATGCAATGCTGATCTCGATTCCATCGAGTATCCAATACAATCACCTTGAGAACAGCATGACTGTGGTGATGATGATATTGGTCAACGTCCTCAGTCTCGGCATGGACAAAGTCAATGCTGTGATACAAACCACTTCGATTGGCAAGTTTGGTTTGGATTTCTTGTGAGTAGTTCAAAAATTAAAGAACAATCTGCGACGATCCTGCTTGATATTGAGTTCCTTGCCTGCATCATTGGCTCCATAATCATGATCGTCCCACGTTCCAAAAATGCCCAGCGGTGGTTTAAAATTGGAATATCCAATAGTGCTGTTGGTATGCATTTGTTTGTATTCATGTTCCAATTGTTCCAAGGATGCGATTCGTCGACTTGGTGGATATACAGCATCACCAGTCCAAAGAAACGTTTGTGGATCCTCCTTGCGAACGGCATCCCAAATTGTGGTCTTGCCGCCGCCGCCGCCGTCGTCAATGTTACCAGCGTACTTGTTCTTGTGGCACGATCCAAATGCAATCTTGGTCAATGGAACATGACTCCATACTTTAATATCGGCGGCGGCATGGATCATGGTTGGTACTACCAGTAACCATATCATGATGAATAGTCGTTGTTGTCCATGCTGGTGACGATGTCGCTGCAGAGTCGCTTCTGACAATTGGAACATCAACATGCTGGTCATCGTAAATTGTAGTCATGGGTGTTTTCGAGTCTCGAGTCTCGAGTCGTCCGCCTTTTTGGTACAAGTATGATGTGTAGATATGGATACAGTGCTACCGGTACAAGTACCGGTACAAGCAGTTGTCTACTGGAGCAGTTCAGAAAACACAAATACACATTTCTCAACGCCGGTTTACACAAATCTCATCCGTTTTTGCATGTGGGCGCGGAAAAAAATGTGTAACCCATTCTTAATAATTGGGTTATAAGCTCAAAAAAACCTTGCACATTTACACAAATTTGTCGAGCACGATTTCGTGTTCGACATTTTTGTGTAACGTTACACATTTTTGTGCAACTTCACTTTTTGTGCCTACGGTGATTTCTACATGTCGAACATAGTGCGTTGTTCTGAAATCGCGTTCCGATACAGTACAAGTACTGAAGGTCTCGGAGTACAGCATTGTCGTATGAGACGGTGCTACTGCACAACGCACCGAGTCGCTGATGAAACCTCGTTTTGTACCCATAAATACAGAAAAATGCATTCTCTTGTAACTCTTTCTCGTCAATTTCTATACCTCTGCATCAAGTACAACATGAGCGGACTTTTTTGGTTTAAGTGCATCGTTGTCATCGTGGAAATGGTCCCCCGCTGACAAGCATTTATATGAAAACCTGCCAGAAATCTCTTTTTTGTGTTTATGTTTTCTGAAAGTACGCTTTTGCACATTCACAAATACACAATTTTCATGTGGATCACACCACATGAAAATTTACGTGTGTTAAACCGCCGTTGAGAAATGTGTATTTGTGTTTTCTGAACTGCTCCACTAGCGTATCATAATGCACATTTTGTTTAATCGATTTCTTTTCCCACTCTATACCGGTAATGAGTACTACTACTAGCTAGTACAGTAGTATGATAGCTAGCTACAAGGTACTCCAAGTTCCAAGTACCTGGTAGCTAGTAGCTAGTACCTGGAACAGTTGTAGGACTCTAGTAGTAGATTATTGTTCATCAATTTTTTTCCTTTTTTATGATACACTCTCTCTATAAATAGGAATACAGTTGTACCTGGTACTACCTTGTACTGTGCTACTACTTTCATCAATTTTTCCCTTTTATGCTAATATATCGACTTAAAAAAAGCTTGAAACATATGATTTTGAAATCTATTCAAAACACGCTGTTTACAAGCACGAACAACGAATGGGATCGATTGGTACTGGTACCACATAAAAATGGCTTTGACCCGATAAATTGGCTTTGAACCAATCTCTTGTGAAATTCTAGGACCCCTACACAAAAACACTCCAATTTTCATAATTTCACACGATGACCTATTATAGAGCTCTCCTAAGTTAACAGATAGAGATATGTTCCCCTTATAGACAAGCAATTGAATTGCTCAAGTCTCTCGCATACGCCTACAGTAGATGAGACGTCAAAATATTGGGGAGGAAAGCTTTTTCACACGTCGAGGATGCCCTCCAGCTTTTCATTAACCGTAGTTCTGAATATTTTCCTATGTAAGCGAGAAATATAGGAATTTTTTATAACCGTAACCAAACATGCCGATTCCACATTTCTTGTCGGCACGGCTGATATGCGATCACATATCTCGTAATTTCACACCACGACCAGCATGACTATCAAAGCAAACAACGCAACGCCATTTCTACTGCTCGACGGTCACGGAAGTCGATTTGATCTTCAATTTCTTGAGTAAATAAACAGCCGTGACACGATGTGGAAAGCATGCATCGGAGTCCCCTACGGTACCAGTTACTGGCAGGTTGGGGACTCTACGGAGCAGAACGGATGCTTCAAGATGGCGCTTACGAAACATAAACGAGACCTGCTGGCACAGAAGGCGTCAGTTGGAGCAGAATTTCTTGCAATCGAAAAAGAAGATGTCATTCACCTCGTTCATAGAGCATGGAATGACTCCTTTGCTCGCATCAAACAAAATCAAAACGCGATTGCAGAACGAGGCTGGACACCACTTACTTATAATTGTTTGCTGCACCCCGAAATCCTTCAGACACGCACTAACAAGGCAATTGGAACAACAGCAACAGAAGAAGCTGGAAGCGTCAACGCTCCAAACGGCGATGTGATTTCTGCTCTTGATCAAGACGTGCAACTGAATTTATCTCAAGGCCTCTCGGGGAAATACATGGATACAATTCTTGAAAGCAGGATTCGTGAAGATGCTCGCAATGGAGTGAACTTGGAGGAAAACAGGCAGAAAAGGATTGATTCAGCGGAGGAAAATATCAATTCGAAAAAAAAACGATACACCGCTGGGCTCCATGCATCTGGCTGCTGGACAGTTGCTTTGGCTTGGGCCCGACGGTCTTGAAGAATATGAAACAGCGTCAATGGGAACAGGCAATCAAAGCGTGTGATGCGCAAGAGAAGCGACTTCAAGCATTTCGATCTCTTGAAAGGAAGGTTGCTGCAATCAAAGAGCTGAATATAGCTAGCAGAGAACTGAACGTTAGCCAATTGAAGGTAATGGCAATGTGGTATAAACGGGCAAATGACTCACCAGTGCCAACGACGCGATCACTTCTTCTCGCTAGACTTCTCGAGACCTGTAATCGCGGTGATCAAGTTGCACCTCCACTTCCAAATGCCCGCCCCGAACCACCACCCGATCATGTGGTACTAGTGAATACTGGTGCTGATGTTGTTGAACAAGATGAGCACCAGTAACCAGGAATGGTAAAAGAGATGAATTAGGAATATATGTTGCATGAAATGTTTTTTAGAATGCCGGAGTATGAAGTGAGAACGCGGCGTGTGTCTGGCAGCGTTATGAATCTTAGAACGGTCTTCATGTACTCTAGGCGTGTGGTACAAACAGCTCGTTCAAAACCCTGTACCAGTAAAGAACATTCGCATTTTGATTCGCGATTTAATGGTCGAAGTCTTGTGAAAAAAATCAAGAAGTGAAGATAAAATATTATCCCTATTCGTATACAAATTTATACACAACTTTGAGCCAATAAACCAAAAACGAAGACTTGAATATCATCGATAGGTAAATTGGATCTTGCTCCAGTACTTTGATCATTCTACATACCTGTTGACAATGTGATGAAGGGTCTATGATCCGAACTGTTTGTGCAAGATCCGTGTTTCTGCCGAGATATTGTAAGTTGAAACTCTTGTGAAATTATCGGTTCAAGGCCATTTTTATGTGGTACCAGGTCCATCAAGTCCACGACATCGACTGTTGCGCGACTGTGTCCCGTCGTAACGTCGAAACGGAGACGGAAACGAGTTGTTCTAAAACTGACACATTCCCATCTGACCATTGTTCTATCTTGCTAACACATCGTCCTTTCACTGTTCCAGCTGTAGTGATTTGAGCAGCAAAGAGATCGTTCTTCCTCTGCAAGTGGAAGTTTAATTGAAAAGGAAAAATGACGGCAGCGGCAGCGATGAACGGAAACTGGCAAAGTGATGAGTACTTGGATAATCGGAGAGAGATGATTCGGCAAATGTATGTATTTCGCGAACCCTTGCTGCGCTTGTGTCTGTTTGTCTCACTCGTATCTTGCACTGCAGTATTGAACTTCTTATGAAGAACAAAAACAAACACGTGTCTGACGAACAGCTGAGACGGCTCCCAGAAATAGCGAAACACTTGGAGCTTGCGTTGTTTCGGAAAGCCCGTTCGTTTGATGACTATATGGACATTTCTACGTTGAGGTCGAGACTGCGGTTGATTGCCATGGAAGTCTCCCGAAAGGCTTCCAAAAATCATGGTGGGAGGAGCAACAATGATCGGCAATGGAGCAGGTACAGGAGCCATTTCTAATGATGTATTTATAAATCAGGGACATATAATCGGGTAAGCACCATTCTAGTCCTGGAAGGATATGTGCCCCGTTCCCGCCAGTTTACTAGCGAGAACTCATGTCACATCGTCACTATGGTGATCTGTCCTCAAGCGCAGGGAAAGAATTATGGGTTCATGGTCCATGAGCGTTTCGCCAGTCGCAGCCATCTGCGTCGTGTAGCCAAATTTCCATTCAATATCAAACCAAAGTAGGTCTGGGCGTTGGTGATAACATGAAATTTCAGCCGTTTGCCTGTGGATCGCATTGCCTTTCTTGATTGGTCAGTTTCGTTTTCGTGAAGCACTTTACCTCCATTCGCTCCTGACGTTGTAAGAAAACTCATAGATCGCTGTTATGACTTTGCGAAGGCGATGCCTCCCGGGCTCCTCGTGTTGTTCATTCGTTGCTGAGACATATCCAAAGCTGCAACTGAGCGCCAGTCGCGACTCACAAAATCCTCATAGAACATGGGGCAGATAAGTTGAAAGATTGAGTTCAGAGGGTGTTGGCGCTCCATCCAACCATTGCCTGAGCCCGTCCACCAACGATGACCAGAGAGGGCTTGAATCGCCTTTTAAAATTACCTTCCGGAGGAGTTTCCATCCGGATTGGTTGGCAGGATAGTTCCGTCAGGAGAGAAACAGGAGCCCTTTTTACCTTCTACTCCAGACTTTACCACAAGTTGTTGTGCCCATTTCAATACTGATGAGTATCTTGATAGTGTGGATCTGTTCACACGTGTATGGAGTACGGAACTGACTACACGTAGGACACCGGGTGAACAATCAAAGTCCCATCCGCTGCTGGTATCTATGCTGGTATCTGTATGCTGAACACGAAAACAATCATAGCTCTTCACAACAGCAGCAACAACAACACCTCCTGATGTATCCCTGCGTGTACGAACTGCCGAACATCAAAATCATGATGAATGGTCATGTTGGCTTGGCGGTCATGGTGCGTTTGAGATTGTCAGGAGTCATTCAGGCACCGAGGTTGATGTTCTACACCATGGTGGAAGTCGGCGATGAGTGGTTCCATGTCCTGATTAGCAGCGTGCTGGACGATTCCATCCATCGGTAGTTATGAAGAGATTAATGTTGTGATGCACTTTGTCATTCATTAGCCAATCGTGTATAATGATTATAACTATGGATCCTCTTGGTGGCACGACAGCAGTCAGGCCAGTACGTGGTAAACGGCGCAGTGAAAAATCAAGATCTGCCTCAATCCATAAACCATACTTACGCAGTGGCACGGCGATGACACCACGTTTCGTTCGAATGGTTCATAGTTTGTATTTTCATGTATCAGTTCGACAGTATAGCCACAATACCCTATTTCTTGGCCGCAGCAGCAGCGGCTGCTGCTGCCATTACCTTTGCCGCCTTTTTCGAAATTGGAATGGGCCGTCGAATGGCCGCTTGGATCCACGCGGCCAATGCCCACAGTATCAATAGATGTTTGTACTTGTTAAATACCTTGAGCGACTTGCGCAGTATGGTGAGACCATACCAACCGCGCTTTCCAAAAATGACCGTGCGTCGAATGGCCTTGGGCGTGACGGAATGACAAAACTTGACCAATCGTTCTGCTTGTTGTTCCGAAAGCGGAACGCCAGCGAGAGATCCCAGTTGTTGGAGTTGTGTTGGGTTCGTCTTGTGTAGGTAGGCACAGATGGAATCGGAATCAGTTTCGAGTCGCTTGGTCAGTGACGACAGTAAGGATTTTGCAAGAGTGCCGCCGGCTCCACCTTGACCCAGGAGCGATGGAGTTTCTGCAGCCATGCCCATGCCACTGCTCTTGCTCAGCAACGACTCGAGTAGCATTGAATTTCCTTGCGATAGGTCGTTCGAATTGGATAGAAAAGGATTCCTCCCTTGCAGCAAGTCGTTTAGCATGGGTGGCGATGCCATGTCACCGATTGACAATCCACCGTTATTCATGTTGCCGTTGGAATTGTTGTTGTTATTGCTGTTGCCTCTCATTAACTTTCCGTACAGTGCCACTGCCTTTCGATCTCCCAAAAAGGCTGCGGCTCTGGCATCTTGCAGGGCCTCGTCGTCTCGTCCGAGATGCAAATATGCCTTGGCCCGGCGATGGTGGGCTCTCGATCGAATGGCCCCACTACTTTGTTCCGGATCGACGAGGATGCGAGTGCAAATGTCAACGCAGGCATCGTATTCCTCCAACTTCAATCGACAGAGTGCCTCATGAAGACGACAGGTGTAATAATCAGTCTTGTGATTGAAGTAGGCATTTGTCTGCTGTGATGATTGTGATTCCGAGGATGGATCATCCTGCTGCTGCTGTTGCAACAAATCAGCCGCTTGGGCAAAGACATTTGCGGCTTCCCACCAATCTCCCCGGTCATGAAGTTCCTTTCCCTGTTGTCGCAATCGAGTAGCTTCTTGTAGAATGGCATCCAAATGTTCCTTTTGCTGCTGCCTTTGATCCTCATCGTCGTCCTCCTCGTCATCAACATTCCCGCCAACAACCACCGTGGCTGTAGCAGTTGCCGCTGCGGGTGGCATCGTTATGACATCGGAAGTTGTATCGCTGCAATCTTCCGCAACATCTTCGGTCGATCCACCTCGAGGAATGACGAAGCAATCACAGCCAAGACAAGATTCTTGCATCCTGCTGATGTCAATCACGGGGATTGCGCCGCACGACGACATGTTGGCGTTCATGTCGTGATGGTGGTTGAGCTCCATGGACGAGACAAAAGCTGCCAAGAATGACAAAGATGGACAGACAACTACTTATTCTTCTCATCTTGTGTTTGTTGCTCTTGTTGTTTTGAAATGTTTGTAACTGTGAGAACAGAACACAAACGGAGGGAACGGAACGCAATGAGTCGATGATGTTGAATGGACTTGACAACAACAACTGGTGTGTGATGTGCAGGTTTGCTTGCATACATACATACGACTATGCAGAAATTGTATACTACTGGTATACTACGTTGTACAGCGTACGGGAGCACAGAAACGACGCTGCAACCGGTGAGTCTTCGTTCATACAGCACTGGAATACTCCAGTGGCAACGAGCCACCGTTGTCATTCTTACACCCCTAGTAGGTCGTACCAGTATGATTCTCGAATCTCGAATCTTTGATTTTCATGACACTTGTCGTGATTTGTGCATATTGGGTTATGAGTTATGAGTTATGAGTGAGGAGAACATAGCTTAGTCCAGCAAATTGCTTGACTGACGGAGACTATACTGTAGTACTAGTACCTGGCACTACTGTGCACTGTGCACTGTGCACTGTGCACTGTACATTGTACATTGTACACCGTACACCGTACACCGTACAAACAATACTGACGTACTCCAGTACACAGTAGATACGTGCAGTCCCAAGTCATGCGCATAATGGCGGGCTTGACAACCTTGTCGACGAACGATTGTAGTCTTGCCCTAAAGTCTAGACTATGGATCCACGATATGATAAATCATAGTCTATAGTAGGAGGAATGATGGCTGTATGCATCACTGCCAAGCAAGCAAATCGCAAGTTACTTTGATTTTTCATGTCGTCAGTGAGACGTGCAAAAAACACTTACTGCAAACCTCGCCATTTAAAATGGAAGGTAGCTCCTCAAATCCTTGACGACTCCTCCCCAGTTGACCGATAAATGATACGGAACGGATGCAGCAAAGGTCTGGCTATCTTCTTGACCAAGTAAGAATTTTTTACCTTGCACCAGAGGCTAATTATGTGTAAGGTGTTAGTACAGCATCCTACAATTTCAATAAACGAGAGATACTCTCCAACCACAGATTGGACTAAGCGAAACAGGAGAGAGACACACACGAACGTACCGCATAATGAGTGCACATGTATTGTCTAGGACTGCAAGTTGAAATAACCACTGGCACATTTCCCTTTTCACCCCGTTCTGCAGCATACTTGCGAAGAGCAGGAATTATCTGTAGAAACAATCGGTGTGTCAGATCAACAATATTGAAGACATCATTAAGGCAAGCACAGTCAATTCCACATAAACAGTACAATACCACATTTTTGGTAAAAAAGACTCACTCGATACGATGTAATCAATAGAGATACGAACCCATTGGTACCTGGAAATTGAACAACGGCTGCATCGACCGATGGCAGACTAACATGTTTCCATGGTTCACGTTGAAATTTGGCCAAGGGAGTTGGGTCCTCCTTTTGTCCCCATGGTGACATTTTGGCAATAGCAGCATTGTCGTGTAAGAATTTCTGCTTGAGTGCCTTGCCCTCCTTCGAACCATCCACGAGAATGCCAGTTCCGAATCGTTGGTCCGGTCCGCCCTGGAGAAAGGGATTGTCGAGATAGAGTGTATACACGAGATCGACGTAATTTCCGGGGGTAATGTTGTAATGCGTACCAACGTCCTCAATCAATCCATATGCCGCGGCGTAGTCTCTTTTTTTTGTTGTGCAAATGGAGTGTGAAGAAAGGGTGTAAGTAATAGAGATACCATGGCAATATCTATACAACGAGTAGAGTATATATAGTTTCGTACCTTTGACTCAATCGATAGACAAAGTCACCACCTGGAAAGATACCCTCACGAATGTCAATGGTTGAAACACCTCCCGCCGTAATGACGGAATGCAAAAATGCCACAGCCATGACCGTGCAAATGATGAGATATTGCTGTCGTCGTGCCGGTGAATTCCGCGGCTCATTCATTGTCATTTCATGGTAATTCATCATGTTACTTTGTTAATGGTGTGTGCTTTTCGCTGAGAAAATATGTTGTTGCGAACTGCGGATGTTGCGTTTGTCTGTTGTGTATCTGATCAACTGTCGACTGCAGGATGAACAATGAAGATGAGATTGGATGCTACTTGCACTTGTACTCGAACCAGCGCAGCACAGGGCATCATGTATGTATGCATACAATTTCGTAAAACACTGGTGATCGGAACAAGAGTAACAGAATGTGTCGACAAAATTTGAAACTTTTGCGCCGTGGGCAATGTCAACAAGAACTAGATGTGAAGAGCAAGAACTACATGTTGCGGTTGTAACGCAACCGATCAAGAGAAGCATCTGTCCACAGCTATCAGTCAAGAGCTCGCACACATTCACTCACCAAATCCTGCTTTTTGTTTCGTGTGCTGCTGCTCTCAAAATGAGACGGACGAAAAAAATGAAGTAATCGCACTGCAGGCTATGTTCCAGGGTTTTTCGGAAGCATGCCAAAAATTTGGATTTCTGGAAACTGGAAACAATGGACGATTCGTAGTTTTACTACGCGATGACGCAACGGCGGACGGAAGTTTGTTAAAGTACCGGTGGTTTACGGTTAACGTACGTGGTCTGCCGGAATTTGTACAGAATGCCTTCCGTATTCGGTACAAGTACAAGTACCGGCAGAATTTGACATAGTGACATAGGGATAGGGATATAGGACGGTAGGGTCGAGTAGGTCTATCGCATTACTTGCTACTCAATAGCGACCAAGGGCCCTCATGACTTTTCCGGATGTCTCGACCATTTCAGGTTAGGCACTCTATGTTGATTTATGCATCTGTATAATTATCGATGTCGTGTTTACTTACTTCTTACTGGTTTACTATTTAATCTGAATTATTTGTAACGTCATGTAAACAGTTTTTGCGTAAGTAAATTCTTTCAGATGGATAACGTCTTTTCTTATGAAGTGCTGGTCTGTTACATAATAGAGACCATCGCACCCTTCTCGAGTTCACCTCCAACAAGGAGAACGTCGAAGGTGTCAGCTACTCACCATCATGATCACCGCAGCAGTTCCAGCCGGCTCCTTTTCTTGGGACAGGGTTGAGCCCCATTGCGAGCAAAACGAAGTTCCAATGGCATGTTACAGCCGAACACTCAAGGCGGATCTTCTGCCAGGTACATTTGTGCTACTGGCACCACGAAACACGAGCATTGAAACCAGAAGTCAGGATGCTTGTATGACAGTGGCGAGAATTGTTGGTGCAGAAACCAGCCTGCCATCAAGCAGAACTTCAGTCCAAGTGAATATATTCAAGCGATTGAATGACTTTTCAGCGACAGAAGGCTTTTTGCATCCAAGATTGCTGGATGAAAATCATCTACGGCATCTAGCCGAAATTGTGCAGACACAAGAGATTCGAACAATTTCAAGTGATGAGATAATGAACCTGGCATTCGTGTTTACCATGGCATCGCTGCAGGATACCAGCAATCTTTTCTACACTTGTCAGGGAATGACATTCGCGTTTGTAGTAAGGTATCGGTCCCACCTCGGAAATGATCAACCGATTCTAATCAAGCTGCCGGACAACTGCTGCCTTCCTTTTCCATCAAGCTACCAAAACTCACGATACCATGATTGTTTTCCCAGTAGGATGTGGAATAGCGTGATCTGTGTGAAGCTGGAGATGACGAGGTTACTAGGACGATATTCACACCAACAAGGACTTTATGGAAAAGAAGTCTGTCGCTTGTCAAATTTCACCGCCGAGGCATGGGGGTTTCTTCGATTACAGTTCGACAACATTTTTGATGCTGCTGGCTGTGGAGTTTCATCTCGAACCCGACGGCATAGAGTTATCGAAAGTGGGTTGGTTGTTAAAGCTGCTCAAGTTAGTAAGCGCTGCACCATTCTAAGATTCGAGACAAAGGCTCATCTTCAGCATCTCTGTTATGTTTTTGGAGAATCAACAACTGCAGGGCAGCGATGTCGACTGCCCAAAATATCAGCACCTAAAAGCCTGTGGCAGAATGACATCATCAACGTGGTCTGTGGTTCTGATGACCACGAACCTGGCTTTAATTCCAAGACTGTTCGCGATGGCATCGATCTGGAATTTGACGGATGTAATGAATTGTTCATAACCATTCGATACAGGCGATTCACGTATTCTTCAAGAAGAGGTCTTGTTGCGACTGAGGAATGTGATCCACTGTTGTCTTCATTGATTCATCGTTGCAATCCATATCCCTGTGATCCCGAGGATGTGGTGCAGGAGGATCATCACCAAGGAATTATCATGAACGGGAGTGAGTTTGAGGATCACGACGGATGTCTCTACCGAGTGGTAAGCATACATGCTACTTACGTTTGCGCTAAGTGTTGTTATCCGCAACACAACAACGCATTATTTGGTCGAGAAAAACAATTCGACATACAACTTGCAAAGGTGTTGATTGAATTCAGGCTAAGATAAAATTCAGGTAGAAGTATAGTGCTTCTCGTTAGTCGTATACATCATCTTGTGATGATGCTTGTGTGCAGAAACCCTCGGGCATAGGATGATCTGCTGTGTATTGATGGATCACACTTTCGTCGATGCGACAAAGAAATATCATCCGCCTTTGTAACCATCGTGCTATTGGAATAAGCCGAGACTTCTTGTTGCCAGCTCCCGAACGCCGCCACCATGACTAGTTCGTCGAAAGAAGAATGTCTTGATGAGTGAGTTCATCGCCTCCCAGCCTTGCTGCGAGAAGCGATAGAGATTCTTCCACTTGTAGAGATAGTCAGCGATGTGACCGGACCCCATCATATGAAGATAATTTGTTACACCCTCCTTTTGCCAAAGCTGAAGCCATGCCTGGTAGAATTTGTCGGCATGACTCTGATACGATGCAATCATGTCATTCGTAAAATCCTCCTTCTTTCTTAGTAGTACCATAGCAATCCTGTAATGGTTAAGTCCTGTCATCCATCGCGCTTTGCGAGCGTCATCTATCACACAAAGATCCACAATCAGATCAAGTGCATCGATGATACGTCGAGTTCGAACATTGTCCATGGTTATGGGACCAAGCTCCTTTTCTGGAAATCAAATGGGCACATCCATTGACACGGGTCTTCGTCTGTTCCTAATATTGATCGATTGATTATATCTTCCATGTCTGTAACGAAACGAGTTACTCGTACCCTCAGCCTTGACATCATTGTATATAAGCCGCTTTTTGCATTTGACATTCCTTCAACAAGCAGCATCGAGAGAATCTTTATGCCATTTCGATTCTCCATGTGAAGCACACACGGGAGAGTCTGCATCAGTAGAAAGTAGGCTCCTTCCTTAACCTCCCCATGAGCAATCTCTTTCGAAAGCCTAACTATCGTTGCTTCACCTTTGAGAGCAACTCTTAATCCTTCTCGCCTGATTTCCAAGCTTCCGTTGATGTCGAGCCCTCGCAGAATCAGTTCATTTGTTAGTAAACGAGAAAATGAGTGCCTCTGACTTGCGCTGTTGGGGCAAAAGTGGATGGAGGCATTGTCGTTGACCGAACTTTCTGGTGGAGTGTCGAGTTCAATATCGTGGCGAGTAACTTTTGACTCGGCAAGAATCTCAATGAGAGCCCTCTCTAGTGTCGATACAAGTTCCTCAACTTCAGCCTGCATTGCAACAACTCTCTCGGGCGTCGCCATAGGCTTGTGATAACAAAGCCAATCTGGGTCAATGGAATGCTCGATGCACCATCTTGTGCAAAGTTCTGGGTTTGGAGTGGCTAACTCATCTGACTCCGTTGCACACCCAGTGCAAGGAAGTGTATGAATCTTTGCCGCACCACCTTTGCACAAACCCTTCCACTGTGCTGACAGGTCACAGTTGGTCATGCACGAGAAAGGTAGAAATCCTGCCATCTCGGGAGGAATAGTTGCTTCATCCATTCGACAACTCCAGCCATTCGTTTAAGCTCAGACTTTGATGGTATCATTGAGCCTCGGAATCTCTTCACACCGCATGTCTCCACACGTCTCAACACTTCGATTCCTTCGTAGGAGAGCGTGCCTCCAGCGAGATCCATTTCTCGTAGGATATTGTAAGTAGTGAAGACCTTTTCTCGCAAATGTTTGCGAGCATGCCGAAGCAGATGTGGAAGATACGTGTCATGATTCCAAACAGCTTTTGCAACTAAAGCACCGACTCGATTTGCACTCCAGCGTCGATGCTTTTGCAGGACACCATTCAAGGCTGCAAGAACTTGTTGCGTGAAGCTCTCGTTCCGACTGCTGGTGGAAAGTGCACCAACAGTAGCACCCTCATCGGTTGTCGTTGCGTTATGTTTCATTACTTTGCATTGTAGGGCTTTGACTTCTCTGACTAGCCGATCATTCCTTTCTTGCAGCAACGCAATCTTACCTTTAAGTTGTTCGACCACTAGTGCATGCTGTTGTACATTCAGCAGACTGCTCTCAACATCAGTGATAGAAGAGCCGACACCTGCTGTGGTAGTAGCTATCACATCCATCGGCATCGCATTTGTAGTTGAGCTTCCAAGGATTGGTTGATTGTCGTCGTTGTCACTTGGGTCATCGGTTGAACTTGTTGTCGTCGTGCGAGAATTGTTGTTATTGTGGTGTGCACTGCTGCCGCCATTACCTTGATCAACTACAACAACCTCACCATCAAAACTTGATGCGAAAGAAGAATCCGATTCTTCGTTGAAGGCAACACCATAGTTTGGTACAACCCTGCGTTGCACGTTGAGTATGGGGATCACCACTTTCCTCTTTCGTCGTATATAACAGTCTTGTTTCCGGAGTGTAGTCGGATGCGAGAAGTAGGTATGATTGGCAGTGCAACCAAACTTGAGCGAATCAATTGACACTTTATTGGTTGCATCAGGTGGGAGAGCATCCCACAAATCACAGGCATTGCAGAACATGAATCCTTGACCATGAAATGCAAAGTGACGTGTCTTTCCAAAGTCGGAGCATCGTGGTTTTCTTGTAGTACCTCGTAGAATTCGATCAGTCTTGTTGGGCGATGGGGTGCTTCCAACCCTAGCAGATGCACCGGGAGGAGTTGCTAATGCCTCATCATATTGAATTTGTGATCTTGTAGGTGCCGTCTCCTTGGTGTTGTCGCATTTGCTGCATTCTGATCATTTTCTGCCTTTCTTTTCCGGCGCTTCCTTGACGATTCGCTCCTCGCTGCTCGTCCATACGAAGCTTCCGTGTGAATAACAACATTTCCAGATCGTGTTTGAACCATCCCTTTTTGCGATGCCTGCTGAAGATATTGTAACGGTACCAGAAGCGGCTTTTGGGGATGAGGGTACGAGTGGGGGAGATGATCACAATCACACACTTCAGAAGTAATCTCGTCCCATGGATGGAGGGTAACGACAAAATCTTTTTGCTCTGCAACCGTGAGAATTCTGAAATGACCTCTACGTTCATTGCACGTCTCTATCAGGTTTTGAGCCGGACATTTTCGTCGGAATATTATGACCTACCCACTTGAAGCCTAAAACCTACTTTTGCACCCAGACAAGTTGACTACCTCAAAATTTAAGTGGGGGATCCTTACCGATCAAGGATGCACCATGTAAATTCTCAGGTAGTCAACTCATCTGGGTGCAACACCATTCGCAAGTCTAGTTACATACAACCTTTTTTTACTTAAAGGTGTTCGCGACCGTTACGCTTCGCGCACTCTTGCAAAAGCGACCTCTGGTCGCTATTGAGTATACTCCGGAGTATATGTCTTTTAAATCAAGATACACACAGCGATCTATATAAAGCTTCCTCTCTTCTTTTGGAAGTTGGAAGTGCTCAATTTTTTTCTCTTTCCGCTGCCCCCTTCGGACATTTTGGAGGTACTATAGTAAATTGAGGTGCATGAGTAAAAATCGAATACGAAGTCAGAGAAATGCGGTACTGTAGGTAGATAGGTACGTACTAGAGTCAACCACATGCTTACGTCAAAGTGCGTTTCGT
Source organism: Fragilaria crotonensis (assembly GCA_022925895.1). Classification (NCBI taxonomy): domain Eukaryota; phylum Bacillariophyta; class Fragilariophyceae; order Fragilariales; family Fragilariaceae; genus Fragilaria; species Fragilaria crotonensis. The sequence continues at coordinate 19,111 of JAKSYS010000534.1, read as the reverse complement.
TTCCCAATGACTGAGTCTCTGACTATGCCTACAGACTTCGGGCCCTGCGCCGTAAACCGTGTCACAAAACAACACATACTTCCATACTGACAATAGCACAAGGTCCTCGAGCGTTGAGCACAATGGCGCCCATGACGGATGGACAAGTGATCGCTTTGGTCGTGGTGAACTGCATATCATCTTCGTTATCCATTGCTGGGTCAAGCATAATCGTTTACTTGGTGTTGATGACGAAAAAGTCGTCTGTCTACAATCGAATGATGCTTGGCATGTCCATGTTTGACATCCTCAATGCGATTTTCATGTTTGTTCATCCGTTTCTGTTGCCGGTGGAAGGGGGACGAATATCAGCACATGGGAACGATCAGACTTGCACGATGATGGGCTTCTTCACTCAACTCTGCCCGACTGTCCCTCTCTACAATATTTCGTTGAACGCCTTCTTTCTTTCCACCGTCGTTTATGGAGTCAGCGAGCTGAAATTCCAAAAGTATCTGGAACCGTCACTGCATGCCATGTCCATTCTTTTTCCTCTTGTAACGGCATCTGTTGGACTTGGTCTTTCTCTCTACTCCGAGAAAGAATTGGGACTGATTTGCTGGATTGGAGACTATCCAAAGGGATGTGGCGAGGATCCCTCGGTACCATGCTTGGATCCAATTTTCGTTTTGATCTTTGGGGGGCATTCCTCTTGGAGCGTCAATTATATTTCTTCTGGTTTCAAATGGCATGATCTATTGGAAGGTTCGCTCCACGGGACGAAAATCAGAACAATACCGTGAGGCCAAGTTGTCCGCAACAACAAATGTTGTTGTAGCTGTTGTGAACGATGCGGCAGACGAAGAGCCGTTCACAAGTTTCACCAACAGCAGCAGCGAAAGTGGGAACTCAACGGCTATCGCTCGACGTCCCTGGGAATTCCTAAGGACGATCTTGACTTTTCAAAAGAAATCCTGTGCAACTCGAGCTGCTCTGCGGAGCGCAAGTAGAGAATATCAACAAGAAAGAGCCGTTGCAATTCAAGCGTCTCTTTACGTATCGGCGTGTCTTACAAGTGTGGTGGGGATCGTGGCCATGGCGCTTCAGGATAGCGCTCGGGTCCAACGTGAACACGAATCTGACATTTATTGGCTCATAGTCTTGGTCTGCATCACAGTCCCTTTGCAGGGATTCCTGAACCTTCTAATATATATTCGCCCCAGATATCTGCGATGGCGACGAGTCTTTCCTACAAGATCGAGGCTGTGTGCAGTATGGCAGTGTTTGACAAATCAAATTCCGCCCATTGAAGCGAGAATGGCACTTCGAATAGAGTCGCAAATTCCGGGATGTAATGAGCCTGGGAATCTAGCTTCTGACAGTCTTGCTGACCTTCAGACAGACCCTGCCGTTTGTGCAGGAGACAATAGTGAAGATGTCATGAGCCCTGTGGGGGGGATCTTGGGGAAGTCGCGCAAAGCGGGAACGAACAGCACACAAATTCGACGTCCTTTGGAGGCGCGGAGGGATGAGGGGACTGAAAATGATTTATGGTTAATATCTACAGTGCCTACTGCATTTGAGGATTCTAGGTCGCGCGGTCGTCATGGCAACCCTTGTTGTTATGTTGCATGAGGGCCACAACGTCCTGAAAGTGAACCGACACCAGTGCTCCAGACCTAATGTAAACGACACAACCGTTATGTGACTATTTTTTCTCCACCTTGGTCAGCCTCTCTTCCAATTCCTTTTGCTTCGTCAGCATGATTTGGTTGCCCTGTCTGAGTTCTTCAAAAATGTAGTATTGAGTAACTAGCGCCATCAGACCAGCACCAACGACAAAGCTCGACAGGCGTTGAACGATGGAAGCGCCGCCCCTGCGTTGCACCACAACCTGCTTTGCAGCCTCGTCAGAGGAAAGGAATCGACGACCAAACTGTAGTTAAGGAAACGAATTATGAAAATGTGTGAGCGGCACCATTTGAACTGCATCACAACAGATAGGTTGCGCACCGTCGGCATGATGGCAACATCACAACGCGTGATGCACAGTGACTATTGAACCCGCCAAAACCGAACTCACCGAAAGTGCAGGCACACGTCTCGACATGATGCGAAGGGAAAGATTAATCATCAGAGTCATCTGTTTATCTGTTGATTGTTGCTTCAATTCTAACTATCGTCGAGTTGGTTTTGTTATCAGCCGTATCATGTTACTTCAGTACTACTATCGGTAGTACCAGGTGTAGTACAAGTAATGGGATCAAGGATCCAAATCTCACTCGACAACACCGTACAATTGTACCAACACATACACTGAAATTGAAACCTATTTACTTTGTGCTCTACACTGGAGCACGATTCCATCGATCTACTGCTACTGTCTGGTCCTCAACTGCAAGGAGATCCATGACTCTGACTAATCCTTCTCTACTTAATTTTGCACGAACTGTCCGATTACTGCTAGTACACAGTACACGCGTCAAATTGATTCCCGCTTGTCGATTTTCGCACGTTTACCGAGTTTGTCTTTCTTACGTCGTACCGACATACGATCGAGACGCCCAACAGTAAATTCCAGCTCGACTACCAGTACCGGTACTTGTGAAACCTTCACTACAGTGATATTCGTCCAGTATTGGGTACTGTAGTACTGCTTTCCACGATAGAGTATCATCTCAGTTGATAGTGCGAAACCTACTAAGGTACCGGCATACTTTCATTTTCAAACTCCTAATGACCAGCTATATATTGCAAAGCAAAAGCCTTCTGGTATCTTGCATATCTCATGCAAAAAAGTTCATCATTACAAAAATTCATCTTTCTGGAGTTATTTTGGTCAATTGAAGAAGAGGTTAATGAGGAGGCAGTCAGTAGCCTCATTGGTGAGCATGACTGTGTGGATTGGATCAACTGACAATGGTGGAAATTCAATACTCTTGTGGAAGTTTAAGGTCATTTCCATTTGTAATAGTGGAGGGTGTCTCTTTTGGTGGTACATCAGGTTGGTGAGTGGCTGAGGAGGTGTTAGTGGAAGTAGCGTTGGGATCATTCAAAAATCCATCATTTGAGTCCAGCATGCTGCCATGTGACAAACCTGGTGCCCTAACTTCTATGACCTGCTACTAGTGTACCAGTAGTACGGACTATCAAAGCAACCTGGACCAATTGGGTTAGTTAGTATCCCGAGATAGGGAAGATGAACTACAGTGGTCGGCTCAAAATTATACCAACCATGGCTGACTGTCAACATGATAATCACTTTCACGTTCCCCAAGACCTGTAGTAGCTATCTATTCTAGAATGCCATATTTTGTTGGTGAGGGTCAATGTTGACTCAAGAATGGTTACACCAATTAGCTACTATTGGAGATGCCAATGTACCTTAATAACAAAAAGAGCTGATTTATTGCAGGTGATGCCAAAACATGCAAGGCAGTCTCAATGGTTCTTGAACTTGATGTTTGCCAGAAGCCTTTTCAAGAAGATTATGCCCTTGGCCTGCTGTTGCCTTGCCATTGTCACCACTCCAACATGCAGAGGCTTTAGTTTCAATACAACTCCTTGGTATACTACAGCATTCAAGAAAGGAATGCATAAAGATTTCACCTCATGCATTGGAGAAGATTTCAAAATTGTGCTTAGGTGTCCAGGCATGTCCAAATTTTCATGACACCCATTGGCCTCTGCACCACGATGAAATGAAATTATGGTACCAGTTAAAAAGGGCTTAGAACCAATAATTTAACGCATTTTTCGACTCACAGTATATTTCTCAAAATGCATCCTTTTCATCTTCTTCAGCTCATTTAGGAAAGCTTCTTTTGCTTCTTTTACACACGAAAAGTTAATCATTTAAGTACTGGACGTCATAGTTGTCGATTCATTCACATTCTCGATTGACTTGTTTGTCGCTGCATTGGTTCAAAGCCATACATACAATTTTAGACGTACATGAGGTAAAACTTATATGTTGGCGGGAATTTTTTTCACGCATTTGCCGAATGATTAATTTTTACTGCTACGCTACTTCTGTGGTAGATTTGTACCAAACTATCCATGCATTTTTTGATCCACGGACATGAGTGAGTTTAGGATCAATATTGACGCTATATTTTTTTCGCATGTGTAGTAGAAAAAATTGAGCCCTTTGATGTATCATCAAACGGCTGGCCCAACTTGATGCCTGAAATTTTGCGAGGTGCATTGTAATTCTCAGCAAATCTGACAGTTCAATTCCCTTTGAAACAAAGTTGAGATGCCGTTTTGCACCCAGGCACTTACTTCTGTGGCATGGGTATACGAGCAACTTTTGCATACAAGTACGGGTCGAATTCGACAAACTGCGAGCTTTCTGTGTAGGCACGAAAAAAATTAACGCATTAATGGTCCTAAGCCATTTTATCGGTTCTAAGCCCATTTTAAATGGTACGCTCAAGCTTCATTGCCAGCATTAACCTTCCCAAGAATGCCATCTACATTCTGGTGTTTTTCATGCAGCTGTGAAGCATTTTAAGCTAGCCACCTGTTGAGTGGACCACATCAGTCAGGTTCTTCAGAGGATGCAAGAGAGCAATTGAGAGGCAAAGCATCTACATTGCAAGAGCTGTTGCCTTATTCAACTGCTTAAAGACATCACCAGCAACTAAATAACAGATGATCCAGATTTGGAAGATGTGGCATTAAAATTACAATGAAAGGCATCTCTTCACATCCATTTCTGCTTATTACAACCCTAACAGCAGCAATGGATGACGATGCAACAGTGTGTTTTTGAGTTCTTCTACATCCTTTTGAATATTCTGCTCAGCAAGAACAGCAAGAATTCAAAGGCACTTGAACTAGACTGACATTCGTGGTAGGGATTGGAAATGACATTTGAGACCTGGGTTCAGTCATATGTTCATTGCTAGCGTTTGATACCCCCCAAGATTGAGCACTTGCCTATTCAAAATTCAAACCATGTGACCTATAGTGTTCCGGGAGATTGGCCAAGTTTTGAGTCAAGGAGACATTGTCCAAGATAAGTGGAGGCATTTCTGAGTTTGTCAAACCAGCAACGGTTAATTTACCCTATTGGATTGTTGGACACTACATACCAGAACTGGATAGCTACTGTACACTCCAGTACAGTGCCTATCCGTGCGGGTCGAATGTCTTCTTGTACGGCTAGTATTGGGCGTAGCGGCAGGACGTTAGCATGATCGAACCACTCAATTCTAAAATGTAAGTCCGATTCTGATTGGTTGGCAGAGAAACGTCTGGCATTTCCTAAAAACGTCAGGTCATTACTGAACGCTACTGTAGCTTCCGGGGACTAAGTTCAATCACGAATCCCAACAGATGAACAGATGACATTTCACGTTCATTTACAGACACCGTTTTTTCATTGGTGTGGGCATTTTTTTTCTGTACCACATAAAAATGGCTTTGACCCGATAAATTGGCTTTGAACCAATCTCTTGTGAAATTCAAGGAACTCTACACAAAAACAATCCATTTTCCATTATTTCACACCGTGACCTATTATAAAGCTCTCCTCAGATAACCAATAGAGATATGTTCTGCTGATAGAAAAGCATTTTAAATGCTCAATTCTCTAAAAAACGCATACTGTAGATGAGACGTCAAAACATTGTTGCACGACCATTTTTCACATGTCGAGGATGCCCTCCCAATTTCTACAAGCTACAGTTCTGTATATTTTCATACGTTTGAGAGAATTCCAATTGGCGTTCGTTCTACACTGTGTGGTACAAACAGCTCGTACAAAACCCTGTACCAATACGAATTTCGATTGACGATTCACTCATCAAACTCTTGTGAAAAAATATAAAGAACGGAATATAAAATATTATATATATATGTATTTATATTTATACACGACTTTGAGCCAGTAAATGAAAAACGAAGACTTGTATATCATCGATAGGCAATTCGGATCTTGCTCCAGTACTTTGATCATTCCTCATTGCTGTTGACAAGCAGATGAAGGATCAATGATATAAGAACTGTTCGTTGAACATTTATGTTTCTACGGAGATATAGTAATTTAAAACTCTTGTGAAACTATTGGTTCCAAGCCATTTTTATGTGGTACTCAAGTTCTCCAGTGTGTTTGAAGTTGAAGTGTAGACCACTCGGCGTTCGGATTTAAACTTTAAACTTTAAACTACAGAGAAATACGGTGCACGGAGTACTACGATTCCATATGCATGCTAGTAATACCTCATAGAGAGACACTATTCACACTCAGCACTCAGAGTACAAACTACGATAAGTACCTGGTAGCCTGTCTGGTATGACATAGTACTCTTTTGTCACGCCCATACATCAAGGCCATAGCTTACGATGACCCCGTGGTATAGCACCAGACTCTGGGCCTCGCGACTCGCCACATTCAACTGTGTTTCTCAAAGCTTTTATATTCTACCGGTATTATGACATAGTTGCAAACGCTGACAATACCACAAACTCCGCGAGCCTTGAGCACAATGGCGCCCTTGACGGATGGACAAGTGATCGCTTTGGTCGTATTGACCTGCATCTCATCTTCGTTATCCATTGCTGGATCCAGCATAATCGTTTACTTGGTGTTGATGACGAAAAAGTCGTCAGTCTACAATCGATTGATGCTTGGCATGTCCATGTTTGACATCCTCAATGCAATTTGCTTGTTTGTTCATCCGTTCCTGTTGCCGGCTGAAGGGGGACAAATATCGGCACATGGGAACGATCAAACTTGCACCATGATGGGCTTCTTCACTCAACTCGGCACTTCTGTCCCACTCTACAATATATCATTGAACGCCTTCTTTCTTGCCACTGTCGTTTATGGAGTCAGCGAGCTGAAATTCCGAAAGTATCTGGAACCGTCTCTGCATGTCATGTCCATCCTCTTTCCTCTCGTAACGGCATCTATTGGAGCTGGCCTTTCCCTCTATTCTGCGAAAGGATTGGGACTGATTTGCTGGATTGGAGACTATCCAAAGGGATGCGGCGAGGATCCCTCGGTACCATGTTTGGATCCAATTTTCGTTTTCATCTTCGGGGGCATTCCTCTTGGGGCGTCAATTATATTTCTTCTCGTTTCAAACGGCATGATCTATTGGAAGGTTTGCTCAACGAGACGAAAATCAGAACAATATCGTCATACAAAGTTCTCCTCAACAACAAATGTTGCTGTAGGTATTGCAAGCAATTCGGCTCACGAAGAGCACGGCACTCGTGTCACCAACAGCAGCAGCATCAGCAGCTTCAGCATCGCCGGGAGTCGTGGCGAGCAACAAAGTGACTCTGAAATTGGGAGCTCAATCGGTTTCGCTCAACGTTCCTGGGAATTCCTCAAGATGCTACAGCCTTGTCACAAGAAATCGAATGCATCTGATGCTGCTGCTCTGCGGAGCTCAAGTCGGGAACATCAACAAGCAAGAGCCGTGGCAATACAAGCGACTCTATACGTATTGGCGTGTCTCATAAGTTTGATGGGGCTCATTGTCATGGGGGTTCGGCAGCGAGCTCCTGTCCAGCGCGAGCAACAATCTGACATTTTTTGGCTCGCTGTCTTGGTCGCCATCACGTTCCCTTTGCAGGGATTCCTGAATGTTCTCATTTATCTTCGCCCCAGATATCTGCGACGGCGTCGACTAAATCCTTCGAGATCAAGGTTGTGGGCACTGATGCAGTGCTTGACTTACAAGAATCCACCAGCTGAAGCGAGAACGACACCTCGCCAAGAGCCGCAAGTTTTGGGATGTAACGAACCTGTCTTTCTAGCGTCTGACAGTCTTGTTGATCTTCAGACAGATCCTGCCGTTTGTGCAAGAGACAACGTTGAAGATGCCATTTAGGTGAGTCGGACAGGCATTTTGCAGTGTGGGGTGGATCTTGGAGAACGCGGACAAAGTGTGAGGAAGCCGCACTCAAAGTCCATGTCTTGTTGAGGAGATGGGAGGTGAAAAACGAAAATGATTACGCTAAAAATCCATAGTGCCTACTGCCTTGGAGCCTTCTAGGGTGAGCGCTCGTCTTGGTATCTGTGCAAGGCAGGTTTGATGAGGGTCACAAGCATTATTTGAAGAACACTACCCTAACGTGGCGACATATGCTCCAGCTTGGCCAGCCTCTCTTCCAATTCCCTTTGCTTAGTCAGCACGGTTTGGTTGCCATGTCTAAGTTCGTCAAAGATGCGATGTTTTGTAACCGGCGCCACCAGACAGCACCAACAACAAAGCTCGACATGCTTTGAACAATGGAAGAGCGGTTGTCATGGTAACTCTCATTGGCAGGTTGGATGAAAGTCACAACTCGTTGAACGTACACCAACACATTTGTACCAGACGTAATTAAAACGACACTATCCTGACGTGACTATTTTTTGCTCCTGCTTGGTTAGCCTCTCTTCCAACTCCTTTTGTTTCGTCAACATGATTTGGTTGCCCTGCGTAGAGTCTTGAAAAGTGAAATATTGTGTAACCAGCCCAGTCAGGCCAGCACCGAACACAACGCTGGTCAGGCTTTCAGCGATGGAAGCGCCGACCCAGCGTTGGACAACGATCTTCTTGGGAGACTCGTTCAGCGGAAAGGAATCGACGACCAAAACTAAAGTAAATTCAATGAATTTTGAAAATTTGTGTGTGGCACCGTTTCACATGTACCACCAAGGCGTGGATTGCACTTCGGCATGATGGCAACACCACAACGCAGTATACACAATGAATAGTCATCCCGTCGAAAAGGAACTCATCAACAGCGTAGGCGCACGTCTCGGCATGCGGAGGGAAAGATTAATCATCGGCGTCATTTGTTCATCGTATTTGCACTCCGAGGTGCGAGTACTTTCATTCGTCTACCGAGTGATGCTCGTTACATTCATCCTCCGAGTGTGTCCGTATGCTACAATAGCAACCATGTCGGCAATCGTGAGAATAGGCAACATAGGCTCTCACGCGAAGCCCTACGATATGACATACATGTACTCGGAGTACCAGTTCCTACATACGAGTACTCGTACTGTATGCTTACTACCAGAGTGCCTGGAAAACAGTCTGAATACGGAATCTGAAGGAAGGAATCAGCAAACACACCGAATACGACAGACTTTTACGTGATTGCCACACAGCCTCTCCCCTCACAAGTGTATTCGAAGTCGTAAGGTGCACAACTGCCACACTTCGTAGTATCTCATTGAAGGCCTTCGCATTTTCGTTCGTTGGAGATACTAGCAACAGCCACTCCTCATTTCCCTTGTGCTTATTGCAGAGTTATTGTGATATTGAATTAAACGCTATTAAGATGAGCACGAAAGAAGAAGAGGTAAGTCCTTGGATTCAGTTATCGTCGTCACAATATCTGGACCGGTAGGAGTACCAAAAGTCAGTCGTTGACTTCGACCTTAATTTTCTACGCTCCTGGAATACTGCAGTCTACGCTTCTTAGGTCACACCTCATCGTATCACCCCACATCATTCTACGCACAAAACGGAATATGGCCGAGATTATTTGCTCCCTTTTCGTCATTATTTGAGGTCTGACGCGTTCCGCAAATTGCTTTGTTTCGTTTCCCGCAACAGCGCCTTAAAGGCTTTAAGAAGACCGTCGATGCCGAAGAAGGCCGCCGCCGTCGCGAAGAGACAACGCTGCAAATTCGCAAGACCAAAAAGGATGATCGTTTGGCCAAGCGTCGTCAAATGCCCGTGTCGTCTGGGCCAATGACACCAGCTGGTATGGCTGCTGCCAGTATGCTGATGGCATCGGGCGATGGAACTTATGCCGACATGATCGGGGAGGGATCTCAAGCCTCCCCGATGCCACTTTCACGAGCGGCGGTTACCAAATTAGAACAGTTGCCGAACATGGTGGCGGGCGTCATGGGCCAGGACCCACAAGTACAAGTTGAATGTACTACTCAATTTCGTCGTCTTTTGTCGATAGAGAAGAACCCGCCTATTCAGCAAGTGATTGACACTGGCGTGGTTCCGAGATTTGTGGAATTCTTGGGTCGTGATGATAATCCAGCACTGCAATTTGAAGCGGCTTGGGCTCTCACCAACATCGCCTCCGGAACATCGGACCATACCAAGGTTGTTATGGAAGTTGGTGCTGTTCCTATCTTTGTTCGTCTCTTGTCATCTCCGAACGACGATGTCCGCGAGCAAGCTGTCTGGGCGTTGGGGAACATTGCCGGTGATTCTCCTCCTTGTAGAGATTTGGTTTTGCAGCTGGCGCTATGGCGCCGCTTCTGCAGCAGTTGCATCATTCAAAGCTATCTATGCTCCGCAATGCCACTTGGACACTCTCCAACTTTTGTCGCGGCAAGCCACAACCTGACTTTGAAATGGTCCGTCCTGCGCTCCCAACGTTGGCACAACTCATTTTCAGTCCGGACGAGGAAGTTTTGACCGATGCATGTTGGGCGCTCTCGTACCTATCCGATGGTCCGAACGATAAGATTCAAGCTGTTTTGGAAGCTGGCGTGACCAGGCGATTGGTCGAACTATTGCTGAATCCATCCCCAGCAGTGCAAACTCCTGCCTTGAGGACGGTGGGAAATATTGTTACTGGAAATGATTTGCAAACGCAGTTTGTCATAAACACAAATGCACTTCCATGCCTGTTGGCACTCTTATCCAACCCTAAAAAGGGTATTCGAAAAGAAGCCTGCTGGACGATTTCCAACATCACTGCCGGTAACAAAGACCAGATTCAAGGTGTCATTGACGCTAACATTATGCCACCTTTGATTCAATTATTGACCAACGCCGAATTCGATATTCGAAAGGAAGCAGCCTGGGCGATTTCGAATGCCACCTCGGGTGGGACACCGAATCAAATCAAATTTTTGGTCCAGCAGGGGTGCATTCGTCCCCTCTGTGACTTGTTGGGTGTCAATGATACGAAAATTATCACCATCGCCTTGGAAGGGTTGGAAAATATCCTCAAGGTTGGCGAAGAGGATGCCAAAACTACAGGTGTCAATCAAATGGCAACCTTCATCTCTGAGGCTGAAGGTCTCAACAAGATTGAAGAATTGCAGCAGCACTCGAACAACGACATCTACGAAAAGTGCGTCAAGATTTTGGAAACGTACTTTGGTGTTGAAGATGAAGAAGAAATGACTGATTTGCGGCCTCAATCCGATGGCGATCAATTTCAATTTGGCATGGGTAATGGCGCAGAAAACCAAGGCGGATTTGACTTCTCGCCGTTGCCGTAGTTTCCTTTTCACTTTGCCCTACGTACTCCTTCGTTGTTTCATGAAATGTTCTTTGAAGACACAAGGGTTGTATCAAAGAAGACTCGGACTCTGTCGTTTTAGGGCTCAGCGTTGTAGTATTCTTTTCTGATACACTGCGCTGATACCTTCAAGGCGATCATGCCGCATCATAAATGGCCTCTTGGATTGAAGGACACTCCTTCAATCCAAAAGCCCATTTTGTTGTTAAAAATACACTACTTGATATCGATGGTCTCTCCGATTGAATCCCTTCCCAGACGAAGCTATTCACTTGCAGAGCCCTCAATACGAAGACAGCAGTTGCTACTAGATTTGACTTAGATAGCATATTTTATCGACGCGGCACAAGTATTGTATTCTATGTATAAAGAGAACGCATGTACACTATTTTTGGCCAAAATGACATCGATCATTGGTTCGTACCTGTGGTGGCATTGGGACCAGACCAAGGCATATCGGCTTTGTCACACAGAACTTCGACACATGTGGCAATCGTTGGACACGTATCTGATCGTTCCGTCCACCCTCCATGAACATCTCCTCGAAAGACAGTAACATTCAAGTCACTGGAGGAGAAATGCTCCTTCGTCACATCAGCAAAATCCATAACAGGAGCACCCTTCCTCTCAAATACTCTTCAACCTTTTGAGAGGGCACCAGCATGTCGCAGTCACTCAGAAATACGGAGCAAGGTACTTGAATTTGCTCTGCGAACAGAGCAATCCATGCCCAAGGAAAGCAGCGTTGAATCGTCCAACTAACAATGACATCCGTTCGGACCATGTAGGCAACGGTGCCGGGATCCGGTCGATGGTAGACAAATTGTTTCGTGAGTCGAGGCATGTGGAGGCAGAAGCAGACTGGGTCCAAGAAACAGACAGCAACTATTGCATGAGGGGCATATTTGCACATGTAGGCCAACCACGTGGTACCGTAAGAATGACCACAAAAAGTTCCCTTCAAATGACCGTGTTTGGCGAGCATTTCCGTCATCGTCGAGCAAACCACAGCTGGAGGGAGCACCGAGTTGGGAGACTGCCAAGGTCGAAAGCCTGATACATACGGAATTTCGGGACAAAAGATGGGCCGACCGCTCTTTAACAGCTGATCAATGAGCGATACGTAGACGATAAGGCCAATACCAATTCCATGAACAAACACAATCGGTGTCCTGTCTTCGTCGTCCGGCGATTTGCCAGGATGATAGTAGTACGCTACCGGTCCAGTCGACAGTCTTGAAAATCCTCGGTTCGCCATCATAATGCGCAAGGGAATCTCGGTGGCGCCAAGGACGAACAAATGGCAACCCAAGGGGTAGGTGGACACACCTAACAGAGGATCTGACGAGTATTTTGCATAACGTTTGGGTTCCTCGTGGCCCAAAATATTCTTCCTTAAGAAACCAGTACCCATGAAGAACACGTCCATCGCTCTCGATTCCAATTTTTCCATAGATTCGTTACATTCTGTTATAGTGCGCATCATCTTCGCCATCTGCTTGGACGGAACTGACGACGACATTTCCCTCATGCGAAACAGTAAGACGCGGTAGCCCTTGAGCTGTTGTTTCAGACGCTTGGTCTGTCCCGATAGAAATTCTGCCTTCTCAAGGCGTTCCTTCATACCCTTTACGGTGTTCCATGCCTCTGCCAGTTGTTGTTGTGTCATGGAGCTGATTTCTGACCACTGCTGCTGTGTGGCATGCCCGAATGCAGACAATTGCTTGTCCATGTTAGATCCAGTACCGATCAGTGTGTCGTATGCATTCGCTGCCATGTGTGTCGCTGTTGTACTGGCGTTTTCATACATATTGGAAGCGGTCGCCATGGTTTTCTTTTCGGTTTCCAGCATCATGTTACAAAGTTCTTGCACGGGGTGGGCATTGTCTAGCATCTGACGGGCTTGTTCGTAACGTTGCTTGTAATTCTCGTAGAGAGTTGAAAAGAAATTGGGCTCTTCGTCGCCGGACGATTCGTCGAATCTGAATACTACGCCACAAAGGTTGGAGAGGGCGTCGTGTAAGAGACAAATTCCAAATCCAATGGTTTGTGGATGGATGGTGACTTACCTTTCTTGGGTCGCTTGCCTTTGGTCCCATTAGGAAATACTTCGTTCTGCTTGTTAAGGTCGCGGCGAAGAGTCGATTCCTTCCAACCTTCTTTTTCTTCCTTCCAATCGTCGACATCAAATTCGTCTTCTTCGCCATAGATTTGAAAACTAAGCATCAGTTCAAGAGCTTCCAAAAATCCCCCAATTGCTGCAATTCCTCTCCGGTCAAGTGCTCTTGATTGCGACCTTCAAACAGGCTCCAGCATAAAAAATCTCGAACATCGTAACTCGATATGGCATCAAGCGGTGCATCAAAGAACCATCCAGATATAAACTCCACCGAACTATTTGTTTCTCCCGCTGCTGTTGTATTGTCACCAGACTCTTGGTGGTTGTCCATCATAGTCATCATGCGCGACCACAGCAAAGCGCGTTCCGTCAAATCCATCATGGGAGCTGCAGATAGGGATGCCTCCAGAGGATCCTTCATTTGCAACCATTGAATTTGCAATTTTAATAATATGTAAAATATGCCTTCAATGACGCACCATACTTCAACGAGAAGCGATGATTTTTCCATGTTTCGGACCAACCACGAAAGGAGAGGTAGGTATTTGTGAATACTCGCGTAGAGCGAGTTGGGAAACGCCATGCAGAGTTCTCTCAGCAGGATGAATGCAATATAAATGTACACAACGGGTACGGTGAGGAAAATGAGGGAGTTAACGACACCCCAGGCGGAATAGTGACCAATGTAACCTGGCTCTGTCGGCAAATCCCGAAAGCGAATTGTTGTTTTCCTTTTCCGGGAAAAATATCGACGCAAAGGAGTGGACGCGTCGTCATGCATCTCCAACTCTTTCTGTCTATGCAACTGGGGAGTTGCTGTTGACATGATGCCAGATGTTACTGGAAAAGAAGCGACTCTCTGACAGAAAGGTGAAGGGCGATTGTGAGCGATAATGCGATGATACCTGGTACTTCAATGAGAATTGTAGGGTTGGTCACAGTTACATTCACGAGTACACTCCGAGTACTCCAAGCTCCAGTTACACATGCATGACGAGGAGGCGCACGACCGGATTTTGAATGATGCATTCTCTGTCATCTGGAGAGCTTTGGACGCAACACGTATACAATTAGTATCCAGCATTCTGTATCCCGGTATACAGTACTGGTACTCAGAAAAGTTGCACCAGTGCGGAGTGCGGAGGTATTAGTACCGCACTACATAAAGTACTCCAGTGGCCAGTGCACAGTGCACCAAATGACACAAAGCGGAACAATAGGGATACGCAGAATAAGACGAGCAAAGGTATCCCTAAAATAATTGAACAAGACCGCAGACACTCAAGTTGAAAATCGCCCATGACCACGAAACGGCGGACCAAAAGTGAAAATTTCATGCATGGTGGTTTGCGGATTGACAATGGGTTTCCATCCAGTCACGTACCTATTTTCTCGATCCAGTGCAGTCGTTTCGGTTTCGTTGGTAGGGGCATCAAAGTATGATGTCCCAAGTCAGTGATACCGAAAGTGACATATCGAGTGATGTTGTGCTGAAGGCTTGAAGCTCCGTTCGTCGTTGTACATATGATGATATACTAGCCGTATATGACATCATGACATCAGGCCGTTCCTTATAGTACGACAAAACAAAAACAAAACTGGTCGGACACGCTGTTTTCGTTGTTGTTTTGTCGGAGGTGTGATTTACGTCCCCCACAGTAGCCAACATAAACAAAAAACTCATTATATACAGTATTGAGGAATTCAGAATGATCGAGATCTTGTTGAGAGCATTCCAAGAACACAAAGAAATTCCTACGCATCGAAGTATGAACATACTTGCTTGCACTAGTATACGTACACATTAGTGCGCGTACAATACTTCTCACAATCTGTTGCTCAAGTTCTCGCAATGAGTTCAAGCAAACAGCAACCATTCATTGGCGGTGCCTTTGTGCACAAAGAGCTGCAAGGCTTTGCAGCCTTTGTTGCTTATCAAGAGTGTCATCATAGTGGCAATTCGGTTACAAAGACCATGATGGAGGCAAGTATTGCAGAACAGTAGTACGGCAATGCGAGAGACAGAGATTCAATCGGACTTGCAGAACAGCTGGTTGGAGGAATTGGGATCTTCGGAGGTCTTTACTATCGGAGTGGAACATCCTCTGATTATTTGACTCCTGTTCGTAATGATTATCATACTACTTACCCCCCACCACTATTAAATACGACTACCACCAGGAGCTCTTTGGTAATGAAACCATCCCTCCACTGCCTTGGGGGACACATCACGATTCCAATCGGTGGCATCAATGGCATTTCACTTCCGCTACTCCTTCAAAGTAAACTGAATACTACTGCTTCAAACCCCGATGATTATATAAAGCCCCGAACTCTGTACACGAGAGCACAAGAGGTTGTCAAGAACGGCAAGAAAGCACTGTCTTGTGTGATGGCACCCGACAGTCCTTACAGGGACTACATCACAATGGGAAATCTTCCTTCGGGCATGAACCACGACAATTATCTACAATTTGTTCGAGAGAAAATGTACTTTGTTTTGAATCCTTCAAAGCAATGTGATGACGTTTCTGCAAATACTAGTAGTAGAAATACTACTAGTAGTACTCATAATGCTGACAATGCTGCTCCAGCCGATACGGCGATGCTGGGTTCTACAAATGCTGGCGTAAGTAGTGGTGACAATCAAGATCAAAACGAGGCGCAACAGGCAATACTAGATGCCGCGAAAATGTTTACGTTTCCCGGATACATTGTCTTCACCTTGATGGGTCCGATTGTTGAAGACTTCGACATGCTATGCCATCGATCCGATCTTCTAATGACGTCGACTCCAGCTTTCAACAGCACCGCTGAAAAAAAGCTCGCTGGACGAAGGAGAGCCAGGCAACTGCAAGAAGAAGCTCAACGCAAGCGTCATCGTCTGTCACCAGACAACAACGGTGACGATGACGGTGACGACAACTCCTCCAGACTTACTAGGACTACTATCGGTTCAGTGCCTGAAGACCGCAAACGAACTTCATCAATCGCAACTCTTGGCGAACGCCTTCAGGCTGCTGGCATTGCCCAGTCAAGGCTTGCACACAAGGGAAAGGCAAAGGCGAAGCTCAATGACCGAATTGTGGCAATGCACCTTAAAAAGGTGACCGGGAAACAAACAATGATTCAGGAACAGAAGTTCCTTATCAGTTCCGTTGATGCTGACGACCCAAACAGACCATTGTACATCATTGAGCTTCGAAAGCTCAATCAAGAATTGGCGAAAGCCATTGATGACCTTGCATTTGCAGAAGAACAGATCATTGATGATGAGGTAGCGGAGGCTTCGAATGTAGACAATGTGGACTTGTTGATTGATGCCACCATTGCCAGTGTTCTTGATAAGGCACCGCAGCAGTTGACTGAGACACGAGTGTCGCCTATGCCACCATATCAAGCACCTGATGATGGTGATGATGGTGAGGATGACGTAGTAGAATCGTCTTTTGCATTGTAGTAGTACTACGTTACCCCTTAGACTCGTAGTACTCCTAGTAGAAGACTCCTAATACTAGTAGATGCAGGACGAGGAGCGTTGTACAACAAGTGGCAACTTCAAGCTAGTATGAGAACTCTCGGTGCTTCACTGCTCTACTATTATTGACACTACTACCTATGGTTGCCGAAACGCCGCGGCCACTTTACTTCGTTTCTTGCGACTGCGATGGAAAAGTGCTCTACCAACCGACGACGGAAGTTGTCCAGAGTAAGTTTCCGAACAACAATGATGTTGTCGTCAGCGGATGCTGGTATAATTCTTGGTGTTGTATTCATGGCTGGAGCCCGCTCTTCTTGTTGTTGCTGATGGTTGGTGTTGCTGTGGGGTTCATCGATCCCGTAGTTTCGCTCTGATACAGGATTCCGAAGGCGAACAATAGCATCTGGAATGTCTTCATCCTCATCATCCTCCATCTCGATGTCATTATCACCATCATCGTTATCGTATTCATTTTCCCAAACACTCCTTACACCGTCTTCCCATTGCGCATGCAATCCATCGATATGAAGCAGCTTGTTGTGCAAAGCACAGCAAGTAAAAAAAACTTTGTCGGGACCGTCGGTGCCATGAATACGTATTCCGGTCTTCAGAATACGCCAACGTCCCTTTAGAATGCCGAAAGTGCATTCTACATCTTTTCTCAGTGCCTCCAGCCATGCTGAGAAACGAATCTCGGCGCGACTGTTGGTTGTCTTGATGGGAGGGACAGTTGTTGGGCGAGCGAGATATCCGTTGTCAACTAACAACCACCCACCGCGATACCGCTGCAATACAATGTCACCAGAGTCATTATATTCGTAGAGATCAAATTCAAGGTCATCTAGTATCTTACCTTCATGCAATCCTTGCATGAATGGATCAAAGATGGCTAAGGTCTTATCGTTCCATCGGGCAGGGTGGCCAGTAGTTGTTGCCAATATTTGACGACGGTGGTTCACTGTGATGTTATAGGCCCTTGCCGTGTGGGTTGACTTGAAACCGAGATGCGATTGTCTATGCTTGTTTGGAATGCGTTCAAGAATGACGTGGGTGGCGTCAGTAGAACCAACCGCACCTGGAAAGCCCGCATCAGAGTACTCGGCCATGTGCTGTTGAGCTTCATCGGCACAAGACGGACTCAAGACATATCTCTGGTACAAAGTAGTGCTGCCGAAGTGAAGAAATTTGTGAAGGAACCTTCGCACACTCTCTTGACTAGTGCAAGTACTTTCGGACAGATCATCCAGAGTCCAGGCTCGCCCCAAGTAACGGAGAACTGCAAGGAGAAGGAGCGGAATTGGCGTCGCTGGTACTCCATGGCAGTTGGTGGAACCCTGCTTCCAGGTTCGGAAATCTTCTGTGTCTTCAAGCTCAGCAGCAAGCTCAACAAAGTATGAATAGGGCACTCTGAATCGTCTGCGGAACCTGCGTAGAAAGCGATGATCATCAAGGGGTGGGTTCTTGACGTAGTAATTGTACCACTGCGACATGTATGGGGTGAGCCGACACGAGATACCATCGACTGGGTTTGTCCATATCATTGCACCAGAGCCATACTTTCGTCTCTTCTTCGGCTTTTGGCGTCGGCGTCTAGTAGTGATGCGGCGTGTGTTCCTGGGGAGGATGACTGAATTGTTGTTAGTGTTTAATGATGAACAATTGGTCATTATCGCCTTGACCAATCGGTCAACAAAATCAACATTAGTTTTGGTGGCACCTTCCTCATCACTGCTGCTATTGTCGCTCTCCTCTTGACCCTGCTTAGTATGCAACAACAACATGTCAGCAAAGCTATAGGTGGTGAAAGGAGAAGCCATGATGCATTTTTTTTTGAGTCTCCGATAAAAAAGATCTTCTCGAGCAGAACAACACGAAGTTCTTTCTTCACAAAAAGAACACACAATTGTAAAAGATATTGACAGAGGCAATTTTCCGATGAATGGTTGCGGCTTGATTGTAATCAGGGAATCAGGCATCAGAAACCTTTCTGTTACTGTTTTGTTGTCGTGAAATCCCGACAGATCGAAAAACCTTTTCTGTCGGAAATGGGTTATTTTTTTGGGCTCCACAGAACTAAATAAATAAATGTCGGAGTTTCTGTTGACCATAAGGGACGACTTTTCAACAAAACAGAAACAAAAGTGGAGTTTTGTTTCTGTTTTGTCGTTCTATAAGGACCGGCCTCATGTATGTGCACCTGCGACAAAGTTTGAAATTTATACTGTACTACGGCACGCGTACTGTAACAGCGCTAATACGGATTCTACGAGTACAGTACTCGCAGCACCACACTTTAC
>JAKSYS010000533.1:0-43425 GCA_022925895.1 Fragilaria crotonensis | reverse complement strand
CATAAAAATGGCTTTGGCCCAATAAAATGGCTTTGAACCAATCTCTTGTGAAATTCAACGACCTCTAAAGCTCCAATTTTCATTATTTCACACCGTGACCTATTGTAAAGCTCTCCTTAATGAACAAATAGAGGTATGTTCTGCAGATAGAAAGCAATATAATTGCTCAGGTCTCTCAAAAACGCATACTGTAGATGAGACTTCAAAACATTGTTGCACGACCATTTTTCACATGTCGAGGATGCCCTCCCAATTTCTACAAGCTACAGTTCTGAATATTTTCATACGTTTGAGAGAATTCCACTTGGCGTTTGTTCTACACTGTGTGGTACAAATAGCTCGTACAAAACACTGTACCAATACGAATTTTGATTGACGACTCACTCATCAAACTCTTGTGAAAAATATAAAGAACCGAATATAAAATATTATTTATATATGTATACATATTTATACACGACTTTGAACCAGTAATGAAAAACTGAAACTTGTTTATCATCGATAGGCAATTCGGATCTTGCTCCAGTACTTTGATCATTCCTCATTGCTGTTGACAAGCAGATGAAGGATCAATGATACAAGAACTGCTCGTTAAACATTTATGTTTCTACGGAGATAAAGTAGTTTGAAACTCTTGTGTAACTATTGGTTCCAAGCCATTTTTATGTGGTACCAGTTAAAAAGGGCTTGGAACCGATAAAATGGCTTAGGACCATTAATGCGTTAAATTTTTTTGTGCCTACACAAAAAGCTCGCATTTTGTCGAATTCGACCTGTACTTGTATGCAAAAGTTGCTCGTATACCCATCCCACACAAGTAACTGACTGGGTGCAAAACGGCATCTCAACTTCATTTCAAGGAAATTGAACTGGCAGATTCGCTGAGAATTTCAATGCACCTCGCAAAATTTCACGCTTCAAGCTGGGCCAGCCGTTTGATGATACATCATAGGACTCAATTTTTTCTATACCTGCGAAAAAAATATTAACTCCTATAACGTCAGTATTGATCCTCAACTCACTCATGTCCGTGGATCAAAAAATTCTTGGATATCTTGGTACAAAATCTACATCAGAAGTAACGTAGTAACGTAGCAGTAAAAATGGATCATTCGGCAAATGCGTGAAAAAAAATTCCCGCCAACATATAAATTTAAAGTCATGTACGGATACAATTGTATGTATGGCTTTGAACCAATGCAGCGACGAACGCGTCAATTGAGAAGGTGAATGAATCGACAACTTTGTTGTCCAGTACTGAAATGATTAACTTTTAGTGTGTAAAAGAAGCAAAATAAGCTTTCCTAAACGAGCTGAAGATGGAAAGGATGCATTTTGAGAAAGATACTGTGAGCTGTGAGTCGAAAAATGCGTTAAATCATTGGTTCTAAGCCCTTTTTAACTGGTACTCGTACCAGGGTATGACATCGAGAGAAGAGTCCTCAGAATCCGGTAAATGACGGTTTCAGCTCGTTATTTTCTCGATTTCCTGCTGCCTGACCTTCAGATGCCGCGGCGGCAGCGGAAGGAGATTCGTCATCACGTCAACACATGCTGGCGAGTATGCAGTATGCATACAAGTACTCGGAGTACGCTCCAACTTAGTCGTAGGAGGCGTACAGTACAATAGTACGTAGTACATGTGTTTCTCGGGGTACGTAATTTGACCTCATATTTCTCTCACTACCAATAACCTGCCGCTTTAGGTTCTGCCCAGAACGCTTTTAGGTGACCATGAGCCGACAAAACGATCAAACCCATGCCAAGATCACCAATCACAGCGATGACGGCTTTCAATCCATTATGGAGAGCACCCCTGACGACAAAAAATTCTCCGATATCATGGAATTCCCCCCAAGAATCGACGAAGACGATGACTACCTCCTGATGAATGGCCTAGATATTGTTGACGATTTCGAGGGTCTCCTCGACATCAACCCATCGTCTGCATTTGAGGATTCTGGTGAAGCGAATGTGGACGATTCCCTCACGGAACCGGCATCTTCGTACAAGAGGCACAGTGAAAGGGCATCTTCCCCACCTCCTAAAAAAATTAAAGCGATGCACACTGCTTATGCTTCTCCGTCATCAGTGATGTGCATCGCCTCTATCCCCCCTCTCTCTTCGATGCCGAATCTTGCCTACGAAAATGGCGACTTGCAAGATAAGTACAAGCACGCTCTTCAGCACCTCGCGCTATCCATGCGACGATCAGAAATGACTCGCAACGAAATCATCCGTCAACGTAAGGAAGCCGAAACGCGGGCTAAATTTGAAGCCGCTCAACACAGGACCGTCTCGAATGCAGAGAACTTCCTTATTGGAAACAGCGCCACGCTAACTGCTGGTCTTGACCAGTCGCGCGACGAATGCTTAAGTCACTGCTGGCCCAAGCGACAACACAACCTTTCTAGTCGTATCGCCTTGGGCAACTCCATGAGTACATTGACAGGGTTGTTCGACGCTGACCTCAGTTTACTTCCTCCCGACCCAATTTCATGATGCCTCTTCCACTATTGTAACATATTACTACTATCCATCAGTCACATGTTTCATCAAATCTTTTTCATCACTCTTGCTCATAAATTGCTACTACATCAACAAGGCATAAAAACAAATCCATCATCCTGCGTACTAGCTCCAAACGGGTTGCAAGTGTACCTCCGATAAAAACAGTTACAGGATCCAAAAACTCTGGGTCCCGTCGTACAAACCTAGTACATCTCTACTGGAGTTTAAAATCCACCCCACCAAGACAGGTCATGCACAGAAAGGCACTCATGTATAGACTTGTAAGCACGTGTATCGCACGTACGTCCTGGTATGGTACGTCCAGCTTTATATTAGCAATGACAACACAGAAGCATCGACAACAACTACCGAACGTTCGACCCAACTTGCATCCTTCGGGGACAAGTTATCACGTCCTCATCACCCATTCTAGAGAGAGATTGACGAGAGCAATCCACATGTACGATTATGATTTGTAACCGGGATGAATTACCGATGTCAGCACAGCAATCAATGGCGACTCATATTACAAGCAATTTACTCGGAGGACTTGCGAAGGAGGTTTTGAAGACTCAACTTCTCGATTGACTTTTGGTTCGACCACCATTGGAATTTTTATGGAACATCACTTGGCTGGTCAGATAGAATGCTCGATGGTGGGCTTGAGGGAATTGCTGATTGCGACGACAATAATCGAGGAAATACCTGTGGACCCGATGGAACTTCTGATGGAATGTCAGATGGCGTATCTGATCGTAATTCAGGTGGGATCACTGTTGACAACAATGACATTGTGTCAGGAAAGAGTTGGAGTAGCGATGGAACGTAGGAGAAAACATCACTGCGTGTAATCGGCATTACTGAGTGCTCATCCGACTGATCCACCAACAATATGAGACTGAGAGCCGGATTGAATTGCCGACTGGCAGGTCCACAATGGAATCATTGAAGGCTCACTCAATGAAACTTCAGCTAGCTATTGAACACTTCGGGAAGGTGTTGTGCCTGGCGCAATGTTGGGAATCTCAACTTCTCGATCGACTTTTCGTCGGAGAGTTTGTTTGATCACAAACTGACTTCTTCCTGCCATACCGTTACTTGGCCAGTCAAATGGAGTATTTTGATGCCCGACTCCATAGCACCCCCGGAGGCAATGAGAAGGAATTATGGAATCCCTGTCTGCATCAATGATGTAATACCTGTTGGTGTGTCGGCAATGTCCTGCAGCAGGAAAGGACCTGACGTTTCGTAGTCCTGGCTCTATGAAGCTAACAGTAGTGAGTGGGGACTCAAGTCATAACTCAAGTTCGAAGATGCTTAGCGAGCTCTGTCGAGTGGAGACTGCGGTAGTTTAATATGTTATGAATCAGTTACTGCTGTGATTTTGATTGAGTTAGCATGATGTGTTTCATGATAACCAGGTCGTCATACAACAGTAATGAGATCAACGAAGTGCTCGGAGGCCTAGTACACACGTACTTGTACCAGGTTCTACAGTACCTTATTCTGAGATGGTGCTGTATGCGGCAAAAAACGGATGACGCTAATTTCCGTCACGTACAAAATGTACTCGCACGTACGACAATTCTTGTTACTTTTTTAAGATGCACCGGAGGTACACTTGCAACCCGTTTGGAGGTCGTATGACCCGAAAGTTGGAGTCATGTTATCCATTGTTACCCTACATACATAAATCCGAAAAAAATATTAACTTGCGAATGTTATGATCGAAATGACCATGTAGGCCTGTAGTTTTGAGCGTCTGGTACAGATCAACTCGTGCCTTTTAGTCGATGTCTCGAGTCCTTCGTACCGTTATGACTTCTCCCAGAGCCCTGTCTTCCAATGCTTCCGGTATCAATTAAGTGCTATAATTGCACATTCATACGAAAATTGAAAATTCAGTAAATTTCAAAGAATCTAATGCTGTAGTCATCTATGAGAGATGACTGTGCCCATGACCGTGCCAAATTTCCGTTGGGATGACTATGTCGATGCCAATGACTTTTCATGACTCTGTAATGAACTTCCTGGTACACATCAAACACATCACGCGTACCAGGCAGGCACATAACTTCTGCATGCCCTGATGTCCCTGTGGTGGCACAACGACGGTAATATATAATCCAGACTCACAATTAATTGTTTTACATATTGAGAGTGCTTAACACATTGCCCTTCGGTAAGTTGGATCCGCACAATGCACCATGAAGTGATTGAACAAATGCTGAAAGTAGTACAAAGCGTTGGACGCGGAGGATAGAGCTGGAGCTCCGAGCATTGGGTACATTATTTCGTTTTCAACGAACTTCATGCGACCCTGGGAAGCGACCGTTCGCTGGCCAGCAAATGCGGAGTCGGTAGCGTTCGACGCTGGTAATGGATTCAGCAAGAGGCAAAATACCCGTCGTCTTTACTACTTACTGACGACTTTGTGCGGAATTAAACTTCTATCATAAGCAAACAATACGATGACCAGTGGCACAGAATTCAATCAACCCCTAAACCTAAATGTAAATCTAACCTAACACTTCGCGACAACGGCATTCCATCCATTTTCTTTAAAAAGGTGCAGTTGGGATGAAGTTCATGTAGTTTCTCAACATCTGACGAGACTGCTCCAATCCCACGGTCAATGTTGAACGTGAGCCGGTTAAGAACGGGTCTGCGTTCTTCAGCTGATGAGCCTGCGCCGCTTCAAGCTTAGCTTTGGTTTCAGCAGCTTTGCGGTAGCTAACAATTTCAGACCTAGTCATTTCAGATCTGCGCATGGACAACGCTAGCTGTTCAAGGGCGAGCTTGTATTGGAGCTGTAGGTCATCAAGCGTTGGTTTCGAAGGAGAAATTGGAGGAGTGGGGGACGTATCCATTGTTGAACATGTGATGGATCGTCGTCGCTTCGGCGAAGGAGGTCTTGAACGATCTTCTCGGGCATTCTTCTTCATTAATTCGTCTTGACGGTACTCATTGATCAAGTGCTGGTGACTGGCGGAGAAGCCATCGATGCTTTCGCTGTGGGCATCGTCCTCTGGCTCGTCAAAGATACTTGATGCATCGATGTCGAGCAACCCATTAAAATCGTCCATAAGTCCGTCGACGATGAGGTAATCGTCGTTAATAACATCGGAGAAGCTGGCAGACAAAGAAGCGTTTGAGTTGTCCTCGCTCCATCGGATGGAACCTTGAGAATCGTCGATAGTTGTCAAGTTCATGTTCATGATTCAGATGAACTTGTTACGAATTGTGACCATTACACGCAAATAGTTTTTACTTCACGAAGGCGGAAAAAGGCGTCGCCACTGATCGTAGAATTGCCCTGACTATGCTGTACCGGGAGTTATACCAGGCCCACGGCGAATGCATTCCGAAAAATTCTTCCGATGGTTGGGAGCATTTGACAACAAGCACATGTAGTTCTCACTCTACTAGAGCTTTAGTACTGCAAGTACTCCGCAAACACTTGTTCCTCGAATGACCCAATCACGATTTCAGTGGTCGGGATGACACTTACCAAACTGCGTAACAGTTGAATTGCCCTCGACAACCCACTTGAATTGCCCAGATTTATGCAAATTTGCATAATAGTCGAATAGTATCGATATTTCGAGTTGAATTTTATCGAATGTCCTCCTCTTCTGCCGAAATTGTCGACCCTGTGCATGACTCCCTGAATGACGTAAAACCTTGTACCTACGGTACCAGTTAAAAATGGCTTTGAACCCTTAAAAAAAATTGAGCCACTAAATAGTGTAATTTTCACGACGTCTACAAAAAAGGTACTCAATATCATTTTAACTACTTCTTGACATACGGCAATGATGTTCCTTGCCATGTGGAGCTGCGTTCCTTTGCTGTGCAAAACAGGCATTTTGGAAGCCGGGGTTTTGCTAACCGCACTGGACGATGGCACCTCGGAGATTTTGCACATCTCAAATTTTCCACCATTGAGCCGGGCCACCAATTTTATGTAGACATTCCGTGCAGTATTTTTTTTAATGATTGCGAGAAATATAGATATCTGCTTAACTGTAGTTCCCGCGCCATGTACTTCACGTGATGAATTACATCATGTTTTGGCGTGATACCTATGTGCGACGTAGAATCAGCGTAGCAGTACAAAGAAATTGGGTGAAGACGACAATGAAATTATGTTGAATGGAGTAAAAAACTCAACCGACAGATATTGAAAAATATTCAGGTATGGATATAAACTAGTAAATTGCTTAGAGCCATTAAACCGAAGCGACGCTTTTAAAAGCATCAATATCTTCATGAATTCTTTGTCCAGTATAGAAATGATTCAACCATGTGGTAGCATAAAGCATGATCGACATGAGTGGCACTTGAAGTTAATTGCATTGCATCGGATTGTCATTGAGAACTTTTAGTCCAACATGGTGTTTTTTAATGACTCAAAGCCATTTTTAACTGGTAGTCTATCATACCTAATACACCTCTCTACCAGTACTGTTGTTGCAGTAGTCTAGTAGTGCAACCTGACATTTTCAACTCTCACGTAAACGAAATAGTATGCAAGTAGACTACTAGTAGAGGAGATCAGGGCGTAGAGTCGTGTTTCCACTTAAGTTTCTGCTATTTGGACTCAGAACCGGTTATGAGACAAAACAACGGAAACAAATTAGTGACTCTTGTTTCAAAATTTCCGATAAAGCCAGGCGATTTTGGGGCCTTTATTTTAGAGCATCCCCACCGCTGGCTCTATATTTACTGTTTCTCCGGAAATCTTATTTATAAGAGCATCCCCACCGCTGGCTCTATATTTACTATTTCTCCGGAAATCTTATTTATAAGGGACAATTTTGTCCAAAATGCTATCACCTGTTGGGCCAATATCATATAAATAGCTCCCGAGGGGCTCTATATTTAAGTTGGGGTGTTGGGGAGCAATTTTTCACCAATTTTTCTGAAGAATAGCTCCCCACCGTAAATTAAGCTCCCCTCCCTTTTCCCTGTTTGATTCATTGGATTCATGATTCGACCCATTGGATTCAATACTTTGTAACATGGATTCCAACGATTTTAGCGTGACTGACGCAATTTGGTGTTCCATCTATGTCTTCATTTTCTCGCAGATACGCTTGCACCAATAGAGTTTGACAATGTCGGCATTGACGCTCGCCTACTACCAGTAGCTTTCCTCATGGGAATGACCATGGTTCTGTCCGGCAGTATGTACTTTTTTAGGCAATAGAGGCGACCAATAGAGGGTAAATGTAGAGGTTGACATCGATTGATTCCGTGTTGCCAACAAAAAAACAGCTCGTGCAGGAAAAATCGAATTGAATGTGCAGTCAAAGGGGCGCGGCGCTATTTTGAAATGAGATGTGCAGAAAATCTCCCTCTAGCAGTGCAAGAAAGACACCTAAATATGTCCTATAATAGGTTTCTAAAGGCTCTATACCAAAATGTCCATCTTAGAAATAGAGCCAGCGGTGGGGATGCTCTTAGTGGAAATTAGAAGCTGCTGATTTCCACTAAGTTTCTGTTATCAAGATTCCATTACACGTGTTCAATTTCATGCATTCTTAGTTCCACTTTGCACCATAATTATGTAGGTCAAAGCAGGACTTTGTATCTGAGGACAGAGTCTGGCAACGAATGTGTTCGAATTAGTCGGCACCTACATAAAAATTTTGTCATCTCTCTCCTGCCATGACGACGATTACAATACCGGTGCTTCAACTTCTACAACTCGAACAACCAATCATGTGTTGACTAATATTAACATGGCGGACTCAACCAAAGAAACAACAGTGCTCAGAGATCTAAATTGGTCGAGAACGAAGCACGAGGAATCCTTGTCCTCAATTCTATTCAAAATTTCGCGCTTTTTTGTTGCGCACTCAAATAAAAATCAATTTCACCTCTCATTTTGCCATGACGACGATTGCAAAACCGGCGATGTAGCCCCTAAACGACTGACCTCTCTCTAGACAATGGACTAATATTGATACGGCGAATCTAACAGTAGAAATGACAGTGCTCAACAATCCAAATCTGGTGAGAACAACGCACCAACAGTTTATATATGAAAAAGGAACTCAAAGCGGAATCTTACTGATGTTCAGTAGGAATCCTTGTCGTAGAATTTAGTAGAAATTTCCCTTGTTTAAAGTCAACCTGGATCTCTGATTTCCGATTTTATTTGAGTTTTCCCTTCCACTAAATTTCCGTTATGATAAGGGAAACTTAGTGGAAACACGACTCTACCCCGATCTCCTACTATGACAAATTCATTATTAGTCATAATACACTTGTACCATACCAACACGATCTGATATTTGACGGTGGGGTTCGAGTACTACTATGTAGAATGCAAGAAAATGACGTCGAGGATGACGTCATAGAACTGACCCTTTCTTCGCGTGCTCCCTACTGTCATACAGTACTCCAGTAAGATAGTAACATAGGGAGAGCATGGTGCTGATTGGTACGGCTTGACGTCATTTCCTTGCATTGCAATAGGATCCATGCGTATGACGTATGACATAGTTCAGGAGAATTAATCGGACTTCCATTCCTCATTAATCATTAAGGACAGTAGAGTACTCGAGTACAAAGTACTACAGTACTACAGTACCTCATTTCCTCGTTACGCATTTCGATTGCCCATTTTCAGGTACAAACCATATAGATAGACGACCGAAATTCGAGCAATACTAAAAAATCTTTCGTTTTCCTTCAAACTTTACCAAATGATGCAGAACGTTCCCAGACACAGTCTGAATCAAGAATATCTGAAAAAGGTGTGATATTGAGGAAGTTCTGTTAAAAGAAAAAGCTACAGTATTGGCGACTACCGTCGTGGATCATACTCTACCTCTCCTTCCGTCCGTTCGTCAACCAAAGTTTCAGTGAGTCACGGTTCGGTTCTCTTTCGCACGATTGAGTCACGCTTCGCGTTCGCGTTCTCGTAAGTGTTTGCGTCATTGTTCTTCGGTCATTGTCGAATGTTCCGCGGACACATAAATGGGAAGCACAATCGCCAGCCGACCTCAAAAGAGAACACAAACTGGTGCATCATCAAATCTACATTTTACATGCTTTATATTTCATTATATTCATCTGGGATTCAGTATCTTTCAACCAACCATTCTACCATGGGATTCTGAAGAACTAACAAAGAACAATCAGGGAATAATCAAAGAACAAGAAGAACAAGGAAAGTGCAGCTTCAGAGCTCTCGTTCGGTTGTTCCAATTTCATTTCCTTCATGTTTTCATGATCTCACAATTAGTCTATCGCAAAATATAACACTCCTACTAATTTATTTTTAACTAATTCGTCGTTTCAGAGCCCTTATTCGTTGCCCCATCGCCTCGAATAAAACTTTACGCTTCCTCTGCGCTAAGTATAAGCCAAGTGCTTCAAGTCTTGATCATTCAAGCTGAGTTCTGATCATTCAAACTCAATTTTGGCACATCCTTGATAAGCACTCAATTGCAAGCCAAGTGCTGCACTCACTCATCAAGCTCTTCTTCCAAGTCAAGTTCTTCATCATTTCTTGATCTCCAAGATCATCATGGCTGCTCAAGCACCTCACTTTGCATTGGCTCCAGCCTTTGCTAATCCTGATGTTCTCAACTACTCTGACCAGTCTGCTGCTAAGCTCTTCAAAGCTGGCACAGAGGCTTTGTCTATCAAGTTTGACTGCAAGCCCGACAACCTTCAGCTCTTCTTGGATCAAGCCAGGGACAGATCTATTGTCTTTGACTGGCTCAACATCTTGAGCATTCCAAGCCAAGGTGATGTAGCTCTATCCAAGGACCTCATTGAGTCTTATGGTGAGATTTCTTATCAAGATGTCTGCAACCATGCCCTCACCTACATGCATGAGGACACCAGAGAGGCTCAAGATTCCTTCATGATGTATCATTGTCTCATGAATTCTCTGACTGATGAAGCTCAGAAGCAAGTCAGGACCAGAGGCAATGTTCTTCCCTTCATGTTTGGAGGCAAAGGCTCAGGCCCTGTCCTCCTCAAGGTCATCATCATGGTGTCACATGTTGATACTAGGGCCACAATTACAAGTGTCAGGACCAAACTTTCCAATCTTGATCATGCCATGCGTGAACAGGACTCTGACATTGAGCATTTTAATGATTATGTCATTGGTTTGGTTAGCAAGCTTCATGCCAGAGGAGAGCAAACTCAAGATCTTCTGGTCAACCTTTTTAAGGGTTACAAGGCTTGCAAGGATGCTGAATTTGTGGAATACATCAAGAAGAAGGAAGACCTATATGAGGAAGGCGGTCAGGTTGACTACCAGCAGCTCATGGATTGGGCTATCAACAAGTTCAAAACCAGGAAAGAGTCAGAGCAGTGGTGTCAGAGAACTACAGAGGAGGAAACCATCATTGCCTTACAAGCCCAAGTCAACACCCTGATGTCCCAGAAGAAGCCTAATCCAACAGGCAGGCCTAATGGAGGTGGAAAGAAGGACTTCAAGCAGGGGAACAACAAGAAAGGCAAGGGCAAGGGCAAGCCAAGGATGGAGAATCAACCAACATGGATGAGTGTTCCTCCCAAGAATGGTGAGCAACACAAGACTGTGGAAGGCAAGGACTACCATTGGTGCCCTAATCACAACAGATGGACCAGGCACAGGCCCTCTGAGTGTAAAGGGATTGGTTTCAAGGCTCCTATCAGGATGGAACAGGGCAACAAGTTTGCTAATGCCAACAAGCCCAACATGAAGCTCTCCAAGGCCCTTGCAGCTATCTCTGATGAAGATGATGATGAGTGATGGGGATGCCCAATGGACTGCGTGTTCATTGGGCCATGGATTCTCAATTGGTGGCAGGGAAAGCTGACTGCAGTTTTCAGCTTCCTCTACCATCTCATGAGTGCCATTGTCCAGAAGATCCAAGTGTGGGTTACTTCCACTTCAAACCAGTTCTTGAAGGCCAGGGCATGGAAGGCACAACCAGTCACAGTTTCTGAGTATGTTAAGTCATGGATGCGCGATACATCCTCAACTCAGACCACAAGACTCAAGGCACCAACATGGATCTTCAACCGCCGAGTGGTCATGCGCCCTCAAAAGCGCGTGAGACCACAAAGCTCTGGGCGAAATTTCAAGCGCCTCAAGCGACAATGGGTTCCCCCAAAGGGAAATCAATCAAGGAAACATTTCAGTCAACTGGAATGCCTGACTGCAATCATTGCAATGAAGGCCAAGCACGCCCATCAAGATGAAGTGGCCAGGTTTGACACTGATGCCAAGGCAATCAGGATTGACAACTGTGCTTCCTATTGCATCTCTAATGACAAAGAGACTTCATCACCCTCTCAAGAAGGTCAACAAGAGCCTCAAGGGTTGGGTGGCACATTGGCTGACATCTACTCAGGGACCATCAAGTGGTCAATTGAAGATGATGATGGAGTCACTCATGACATTGTCATTCCCAATGGACTCTATGTCAAGGATTCACCTTCAAAGCTGTTATCTCCACAGCACTGGGCCCAGACTGCCCAAGACTTCAAGCCTTTGCCAAGAGGCACATGGTGTTCAACATACCATGACTGCATTCAACTTCACTGGGCTCAAAGACAGCACACCAAGACAGTGAGGCTGACCAAGGGCAGTGGCAACATTGCAACCATGTACACTGCTCCAAGCTACAAGGCTTTCTCCACATTCTGCAACATGTGTGAAGTGGAACAGGATGAGGATGATCCTATCATCTCAATGGTCACCCATCTCATCCCTGATGATGAAAATGAAGACTTTGAAGGACAAGCTCCTCAACCAGAAGCACCTGATGCTCTACAACAGGGGTGGATTGGAGCCAGCCTCCAAATACACCAGTCTCATTTGACCTTGATGCTACTGACCGCACCGACTTGCCAGTCGTCATTGAAGACGAAGAGGACACTGCTGTTCATGAGAACCCTGCCGCAGAGTTCCTTCGCTGGCATCACAAGTCGAATCATATGTCGGCAGCCAAAATGCAAAGCATGGCCAAGCGCGGTTTGCTCCCGAAGAAGTTGGCCAAGTGCCAAGTTCCAACTTGCACCAGCTGCTTGTATGGAAAGGCCACCAGAAGACCATGGAGAACCAAACCAAAGGGTGGTCAACAAGGTGGAAAACTTCGAACAGCCTCTGAGCCGGGACAGTGCATCAGCATCGATCAGTTGGAGTCCAGCACTCCAGGGCTCATTGCCCAAATCAAGGGTTGGCTCACCAAGAAAAGGTACAAGGTGGCAACAATCTTTGTGGATCACTTCAGTGGTTTGTCCTACATCCACCTTCAGAAGTCAACCAATGCAGATGAAACTCTTGAAGCAAAGCTGGCCTTTGAGAGGTATGCTTCCAAGTTCAAGGTCCAAGTCAAGAGTTATCAAGCTGACAATGGCAGGTTTGCAGAGAACAAGTTCATGGCAGCTGTCAAGGAAGCAGGTCAGACAATCACTTTCTGTGGAGTCAATGCACATTTTCAGAATGCTGTTGCAGAAAGAAGGATCAGGACTTTGCAAGACCAAGCAAGAACTATGTTGATTCATGCTCAGCACAGGTGGCCCAAGGCTATTGATGCACATCTCTGGCCTTATGCTCTCAGAGTGGCCAATGAAGTTCACAACTCTACACCAACAATTGGAAGAGAGGATCACAAGTCTCCTTTTGAGTTGTTTGCAAGGTCTGAAGTCACTCCAAATCTGAATCATATTCAACCTTTTGGATGTCCTGTGTTCGTCCTTGACAACAAGATGCAATCTGGCCAAAAATTGCCCAAGTGGGAGGTCAGAGCTCGCATGGGAGTCTACCTTGGCATGTCCATGCAGCATGCCCGCAGTGTGGCTCTTGTTCTCAACCTCAAGACTGGCCATGTCTCTCCTCAGTTTCATGTCACATTTGATCCCAAGTTTGAGACAGTCAGGCAGTCCTTGGCAACCTGTCTCCTCCATCAGAATGGCAGAAGCTTTGTGGATTCAAGGCCTCATCACCTTCCAGGCTTCAAGGCATCAAGCAATCAGCTCAAGCTCAAGGTGTGCAACATGGTGTCCCCTTCATGGAATTTGATCTGGAACCTGGAGAATCGGTCAATGAGGAGAAGCTCAAGCATCTCAAACACCACTTCCAGTTTCTGAGGAGAACAAGGTGAAGAACTTCCTGTCCAACTCAGGAGGTCCCAAGACTTGACAAGATCCCAGGCTGCATCAACAAAAGTCTCTGATGAACCTTCCAGCAAGGCAGGATCCAAGGTCTTTGATGTGTGCACAACTTTGAAGCCAAGTTGGAGGACAAGCTTCCTTATTATGTGGCCTTTGAAGCTATCAAAGAGTGGGTGGACATTGAGGGAGAGCAGCATCCCATGCTGGCGTTCGCCGCCTCCGCAGATCCCGACACGATGTACTACCATGAGGCCATGAGGAGCCAGATCGCGCGAATTCATCAAGGCAATGGAGAAGGAGGTCAAGAGTCACACCGAAACCAAGTTTGGGAGTTGGTCCCAAGGTCATCAGTCCCTCCAGGAACCAAGATTCTTCCAGCAGTGTGGGCCATGAAGCGTAAGCGCCGAATTGCAACCAGGGAAGTCTACAAATGGAAGGCAAGGCTCAACATTGATGGCTCCAAGCAAGAGGAAGGAGTCAACTATTGGGAGACCTTCTCACCTGTGGCATCATGGGCAGCAATCAGGATGGTGCTCATCACTACATTGATTCATGGGTGGTACACCAAGCAAATTGATTTTGTGTTGGCCTATACTCAAGCAGATGTGGAGTGTCAGCTCTACATGGCCATCCCAAAAGGCTTTGAGGTTCAAGATGATGGTCAAGACTATGTCCTCAAGCTCAAGAAGAACCTATTTGGTCAGAAGCAAGCAGGCAGGGTTTGGAACCAGCATCTGGTCAACAAGCTCAAGGAGGTTGAATTCATTCCAAGTGAGATTGATGAATGCCTATTCTACAAAGGCAAGTCAGTGTTTGTCCTCTATACTGATGATTCCATCTTGGCTGGACCAGATCCACAAGAATTGGATGATATCATTCAAGAAATGAAGGCAGTGGAGCTCAATCTCACTGTTGAAGGAGATATCTCTGATTTTCTTGGAGTTCAAATTGACAGAATCAATGACAACACCTTTGTCGCTCGTCTTATTGTCGACTTGTACAGTTACACGGCGGTGAAAGCGAAACCATTCCCTCGTGCCGAAGGAGGCCATGCAATTTGGCCGGGCGCTTCAGCGGGTTGTCCGCACAGTAGTCAAGAGCAACCCACAGTATGGACCGGTTTATCTGGCCACAATAGACATTGCGGACAGGTTCTACCGCGCTTGGGTTAACGTCCGCGACATCCCTAAGTTAGGAGTCATTTTGCTGACTTCTCCGGGTACACCTCGGTTGGTGGCATTCCCATTAGCCCTACCAATGGGCTGGGTGGAATCCCCGCCGAATTTCTGCGTGCTCACAGAAACAATTTGCGACATGTCCAGGAACGGCGCCGCCTCTCACCCGTCGAGCGACCCGCCCACAGTAGTGCGATGTGTCAGTTGGAGGCCGCTGCCGCAACACCTTTACCCGACATCCTTGAGGACAGGCCAATTATGCGGCCGACGGTCCATGACATGCAACGGCACAAGCATGGACGGCCGCCGGTAGCGAACGTGGACGTCTATGTAGACAATTTCCTGCTCAGCATGGCACTAACGGCGTCGCAAAACGGCCGTGCCCTGCGCCATACGTTGTCATCCATCGATGATGACCTACGCCCTTTTGAAAAGGGTGATCCTGCCTGCCAAAAAGAACACGCGTCCATCAAGGAGATGCATACACCTCTTGGAGCACAAGGACACGTATTTTGGGTTGGGATCTGGATACGCAGGCCAGAACCCTGCTATTGCCGCCGCACCGCCGGCTCGAGCGCCATTATGAATTGTTGGAACACCTCAACCCTCCCTGCAAACAAGTCTCCATGGCCTTTCGGCATAAAGTGTTAGGGGAGCTGCGCTTTATGTCTCCTGCTTTGCCGGGATCCGGGATCCCTAGGCCTGTTCTCCATCCTACAACAGTCTCTCCAATCCTCCCCCACCAGCAATCCGGTCCTCATCACAGCATGCGTACGCAACTTAGCAGCAGACTTCAAGACCCTGCCCAACATGCTACACAACCGACCCAATTGCCTCCAGGAGTTGCACCCCCGTGAACCCCACTTCCTCGGCGCCAGTGACGCCAGCGGCCTCGGCGTGGGGGGGGGTGTGTGGTTCCACAATGGTGATGGCAAGGCTTTTCCGCCCACTTTGTTGCACATGCCTTTCCCCTTTGCCGTCCAGCGCATGCTGGCTGGTGACCGCTGATAACCCCGACGGCACCATTTCGATTTCCGATTCGGAGCTCACGGCCATCATTGCTCACAAAGATGTGCTTGCAAACCACATTGCGGGTTGCCGAGTGCATGCTCTAAACTGCAACTGACAAGAATGTCGCCTCGTTAGCCTGGTCTTGAAAGGCTCTGCCACGTCCCTTGGCTCGCGGGCATATCTCTTACGCCGCCAATCCCTCCACCATCGCTATTACCGTTACGTGCCCACGTACTTGCACATTGCAGGCTCGGCGAACGCGATGGCCGATGATGCTTCTCGATTATGGCACTTACCTGCGCAGGACCTCCTCACCCTCCTTTGATCCACGCTGGCTCTCTACCCCCGACCCCTCCTTCACCGCCGCCAAGCCCGCTCCACCCGCGCCGGCGGTGCCATGGCTTTGATATGCGCGGGCGTCCCCTGCAACAAAATCAGAATGGTCGGCCGGTGGCGCTCTGAGGAGCTCTAGCTACCGCTACCTCCAGGTCCAGGCCCAACCCGTTATGACCGGCCTTTCCGCCGCTATGCTCCAGGGCGGTCGTGGCCATTGCCTCGGGCCTGGTTAACCCCACCCTCAATCCCTTTAGCTACTCTCCCCGCCCTCCTCTGCCTCTGGCGTCTTGGGCATTCCGGCAAGCAACTTCAACGGAAGATACTTGTACAGGTGTGGTGGGAAGGGCACTCAGTAAGGCAGGGTACACAGCAAGTTAGAGTCCCGCCCGTAAATTGCAGAACTTTAACTCCATCAGAAGAGTATAAGCTCCAACAACAAGGACAAAATCTGGACGGAATCTTATGTACAACATCCGCCACAAAGAAACACCGCCATGCCGTTTTGCATCGGGACAATCTGGTTTTCAACTGAAAAGGTCAGCAGGTCATTCAAATTGGTGCAAAATGAGAGGTTTTTGTGAGTGGTGAATAACATAAGAAACAGGAAGATGATTTTGAATGTTCTTTTCTAACTTTTTCTGTTGGACCAAAAATGTGATCATTAATGTCGTCAGCTACCAGCATTGCCACTTACAGTAGCTACTTGACTCTAGACTCAATCCAGGATGCATTGTCACATCATTTGTTGATGAACTAAGCTTGGAAAAATGGACGAGTGATAGATATAGCAACAAAAGTCCTTGTTATATCCAGAACAAGAGCAAGACCCCCTCCTGCCTTGCATCCTTGGTGTACAGCACATGATTTCTCTCCAATACATGCACTGCAATTGCTGCTGGTAACAACTGCAGCACACCGCACGTGCCCTTAGCGTGGTGCCATACAGTATACTACAATTACTAGTAACCAGCACAACAATACAATGGCCATGTATAGTACTTGGATATACCGGTAGACAAGTAATGCAATCGTACAGTGCAACAGTAGAGCACTGATCCTGGACAACAGTACAACTGTACAGCAGTAGAATGAGAACTGGTTGACAACTCCTACTAGAGACTCACTGAGTCTCCTAGATCAACAAAAGAGAACAGTTCAATCCCATCAGGGATGGGACTGCTCTCTTGTTTTAAAAACTAGTCTCATAACTTTTTATAAGCTACAACTATTAACCCTTTAAAAACTAGCAACAACGTAAATTACAAACTGATTACTTTGCGCGTAGGGCAACAACATGGATGCAAGTGAAGATGAAGAACATCAATGACCGTCAAAACATCTTGGGACAAATGCAACCAACAATCATCTTACAAAAAATATGTTGCAAACTGCAAGCACCAACTGAAGGATGCAGATGTCAAAACTAGGGGATTCTTCAGCCATTAAGACCATGACTTGCAATTTGGGTACCACAAGAGAATTGTATATTTATTCCTGGAATAAATCTGCATAAAACAGCAGGTTCAAGACAACAAGCAACAAAGGGCATCTGTGGGCAATTGCAAGGAAATTCTATCATAATAATAGGTCAAGTTGAAAGAATATGTGTTTTCACCTTCATGTCCTGAGAAATTGGATTACAGAAGAATGATAACAGACATTGAATATTGAACTTCTAGCAGCGTAGGTATTGAAGGCACACCAAAGCCCTCCTCTCCTTTGCACAGAAGAATCAATATCTGTTTGTTAAATACTGGTACATATACAAAGCAGGGGCAAACATCAAAAATTTTGAATAGCTAGCTTCCACATAAGTCTTGCTTCAATTTGAAGGTGTCATTGATTTTCTAATGGTAAAATTTATTTTCGAGCTCATCAATCAACTTACTACCGTATTTCTCGGTATTTTGTGCCCCCCAAATGTACATCAAAAATGGCCGAAGGGTACAGGTCACCGGCGAGGAAAAAAAACCAATGCGCAAACCATTGAAAAACTTGAAAACAAACATTTAAACTTATCACTTGATCATTGAAGTTATACATGTAAAAATAGGTTTCGGCACGAATAATTCAAACGACCTGACGTTTCAGCAAAATGCCAGAATTTGCTCTGCAAAAGGATCTAAAAGGGCTCACTTTTTTGAGTTGAGTGGGTCAAAAATGTACATTGATTTTCGGCAAAGGGTACAGGAATCCGTGGGGTACAAAATTCCGAGAAATACGGTAGTAGCCATGGACATGCATATTGCACAGAAACAGAATGGCACGTTCAATCCGCTGCTTTCACATACCAATAAACTTTGCGGTATTGCAATCATAATGAGAGTCGCAACAAAGCTGTCAACATTGGATTCCTTGGTCAACACTACATCAATTACAGCTTGCTAGTTCTGTTCTAGCATTGGCTGGTCTTCAAACCAGAGCAAACGTGGACGAAATAATTCTTGTCTCCTGAAGAGTGAGAGTGCCGAATGTTCATTTTGGCATCCAGGAAAGGGAATGTTGTGGTAGAACAATCAAAGAATGTGCTGCGCGTTTCAGCAGGTGTAACACTTCAGTAGCAACACAACCATACAAAGAAGTTCTTTGTGAGATTTCAAATAACTTGGCTGCCACCTCAAATAGTAAGCGGGGAATGATTTTCAATTTCAAATTCCGTACCTGAGGTTTTGTGCTGGCCACTCGTTTGACGTGTTTGACTGATCCCCAAGCAAATCAAGATCAAATTCACAAACAATCACAATTCAACTGTCCTTCGCCATGGCTACTGTACCTCCAAATGCTCTTTCTCCCATCAACAATGCAAAAAAACCAAACAGGGCCCTGGCTATACCAATGTGGAGGACATGATTGTCGAACAACATCTTTTATTTATGCATCGAAAAATGTTGAAAAGAGCAATTCTTCAAGGCCCTCATGTTTTAGATCTATTGCCAATTCATCAAGGAGCAGATGGAGTCGGACAATGCTCTACTTGAAGGCAGAGTCAGAAAAATGGTTGGAAGGCTGTATCCAGATTGGAGCGGTGATTTGATTACTTATCGATAAGAGATGGAATCTGAGGTCAAAAAATTCATGGAGATGCACAAGACAACCGACATGCTTACAAGTGGTTGGAGCATTGCAGATCACAGGGATACATGTCATGTGTTCTGCAAGAATAGGTTTGGCCGACCATTTGACATTTATGTTGTTTTTGAGTACCTTGTCCAGTTCTCAATCAACTCCCCAGGCAGTGTCAGGTTGGAAAGAAGAAGCAAGTCATGCCAGTTGGAAGCCAAGGCAAATTGGTTCAAGCTGTGATTTTGATGTTCGCTATTAAAAACAAGGGTATTGAAAGAGTGAATATTTTGTTGTTTTGTGGAGGATGCTGTATCCTCACCACCCATTGGATCATCATCTTGGCCTCAAATTGCTGTCGGAGTCTGAGGGTGACCTCAGCTGCCGCCACTATTGCTTTTCTTTCTGTTGCTTCCTCCTCTTGTCACTTCTATAGTTCATGAAATGCTCAACTTAACAAATAGGAAGGTGAGCTGTTGAAAGCAAAACATCAGCTTAGTGGCAGCTTCTCAGATTCACCAGCTGACATGTTGGACAATCATGTTTTTGTAGCGCAATAAATTGTGAAAATGGCCAAGAATCAATTTGGCATCAAAATGAATCACCAATGTTGCTATCAGTGATCTTACTTCACTTTGTGATCTGTACTACTAGATGGTACTACCTATCATGTAATGGAACACGATATCTGTTCGAGTTGTGATGCGTTTTGGGTTGTCAAGAACTGAATTCGAAGTCACATTGAAGCAAACAACATTCTTGGGGTTGCCTTAAATGTTGCCATTTGCACATGCAATGTTTGACTCATACTGCCGAAAAGAGAAACCATCAAACTGATGAACAGTTATGGAACATCACATTTACGTGATTTGCTTCAGAAATCAAGGCTACCTTTTAAGGTGCTCTTAATTACTTGAATGGTGTTTTGTGAAATCCCCTACGCCCTATGCATAAAATATATATATACTCCACATGAACTCCAAGTTCATTGGTGTTTCCTGCTGTTCGTTGCTAGTAGGGTACGCCAGTACGTTCATAATACGGTACTCCACAACCTTGTCGTACTAGCGCAAGTAGTGCTGTAGGTAGTAGTACTAGGTACATAGTGTCAGAGTGCAATGGGTGGTGTCAAGTGTGAATAGTGAATAGTCCTATCATATAACTTGTCGCGACACGCTCTATAGTAGTACAACGTACTCAGTACTTGTCGCCTGCATGCCCTTGAGCTCCAGACTCCTGAGTCCAGAGAACGGAGAACGGAGAACGGAGAACGGAGTAGTACAAGTGGTACACAAGTATGATACAAGTACAATACTCTCCAACTTCCAAGCATACTCTCGAAATTTACTGATCAGACGCATCGGAACCGCCATGACGTTGAAATTCATGATGCTCTTCGGCATACTCTCATGTTGTGCATCCTTTAATGTACCGGGTGGATCACAATGGACAACAACAAAACTTAGTGCGGCCACCGCATTTCCTGTTGATACTCCGTTTGTTGGCACACCGTCCTTAGAAGTTGAGGACGAACCTCGATTAGGAGTGTTGCTACTCAACCTTGGTGGTCCGGAAACGGGCGATGACGTTGAAGGTAGGTAGACAAGCGATGGACGCTTTCATTTTTAGCCTCATATTTACCAATATTGACATTATGCCATTGTCCCTCCAGGATTCCTCTTCAATTTATTTGCCGACCCAGATATCATCCGCCTCCCAGCTCCACTTGCACCACTTCAAAATCTGATTGCTTACATAATTTCCAAACGACGCGCCCCTAAATCACGAGCTGCCTATGAATCGATTGGCGGTGGATCGCCCATTCTCAAGTATTCGAATGCTCAACGCGATCTTCTGTGCAAGTCCTTGAAGGACCGTTACGGTGCAGATGTTAAGGGATACATTGGCATGCGCTATTGGAAACCCTTCACCGAAGAAGCTCTCGATCAAATTCGTAAGGACCAAATCAATGCTCTTGTCATCGTACCACTCTACCCGCAATTTAGTATCTCGACCTCGGCTCATCATTAAGGGTTTGCAAGAAGAATTCGCCAAACATTCGGACACGTTCGGGCCAGGCAAAATGGTCCATACGGTTGTGGCATCCTGGTATGATCGTCCTGGCTACGTTAAAGCTATGGCTGCTTTGATACAAAAGGAGTTGGACAGTTTTGATGAAGAAGACTAGCAGAAGCGGGGATGATCCGTGCCCTCGTCACATCCTGTTTTCGGCTCACGGGGTACCAGCGTCGTACATTGAGGCTGAGACCCTACCAACAACAGATTAAAGAATGTGTTGACAAGATCGCGGAGGCGCTACCGGGCTCCGAACAGGGGGTGAAGGTTCATTTGAGCTACCAGTCTCGAGTGGGGCCCATTGAATGGCTTAGACCTTACACCGACGACGTATTGCCAGAGTTGGGGGCGCAGGGCGTCAAAAATTTGGTCGTTGTTCCCATTAGCTTCGTCAGTGAGCACATTGAAACGCTGGAAGAAATAGACATTGAGTACCGGGAGTTAGCAGAAGAGAGTGGCATAACAAACTGGCGCCGATGTCCTGCATTGAATACGGATACAGCTTTCATAGATGACATGGCCGACATGGTAATGGATGCTCTTTCAGAGCCTTCGCAGTCAGTTACAGAGGCATGTATTGCAAACAACTGTGGCAGTGTCGAACAAGATTTTGATCAGCGATTGGGACTTACTGGAATTCAGGGTGTGGGAGCAGAACAAGGTCTTAGGGCAGGAGCACGATTGCAGACCAAGGAAAGAATTAATGGACGCATTGCGATGATAGGGTTCGCTATCACGGTGATGATTGAGCTGTTAAGTGGGAAGTCCATCTCTCACATGTTCGGATTTAATTGATTTTTCTTATAATATAGAAATGTCCATTAATGACAAATCCTCAGCTTCCATGGAGACATGTTTGTTTGAAATATCGCTTTCATATATGAGTGGCTATTGCCAGTAAGTTGCCAGGGCATGTCTTCAAAGTTCCAAACAAAACGATGTATGAAAACCTGGTACCACTTTAAAATGGCTTAGAGCCTCTAGAAACACATCATGTTGGACGTTGGACTATCATAAACAGCACACCTAAGGTTGTTTTCAAACAACCATGAGCAAGTAGCAAGGCTTAGATTATGCAAAAGAGATGCGTTCCTTCTTCATTGATGGGAACACAGTGTCAACAATAATTCTGCAGGTGTGAAGATGTAGAGGACCTTAAAAACTGGATCGCCAACAGGAGCATTGCTATTTTGTCTGAAGAATGAGATAAGGGCAATGGAAGATCTTGTTGTGTACTATGTTTTTCTTTTTCAATTTGTGTAATATTATTGATCTCAGTCCAGCAAAGCGATAGAGGAGGTTGCTAGTTCAGCTTGATGGGAGCAGATGCTCGTTGTTATTGATCAGTTGGTAGGGTAGCAGACAGCTGTGAAGCTGGGCCACCAGACCCCCTGTGATAATGTCCCTTAGGAATGAGTTGCCTTTTGCTCACAATTCTGGACATTTTTTCCAACTTTTGTGAAGTTAACTGCAGAGTGTGTATGCTGGGAGAATCCTTGATGACATTCTACCTGTTCTTCCAGATCTTCTAACTGGTGTGTTGCATGACAGCATAAAGGGATTCCTCAAAAAATGCATCTCAAATTCTGATGGATTGACTGTTGCTGGTGAAGGTGTAGCAGCAAGGTGTTGAAATCATTGATGAAATTGCAGCAG
The DNA here is from genome assembly GCA_022925895.1 of Fragilaria crotonensis. Taxonomy (NCBI): domain Eukaryota; phylum Bacillariophyta; class Fragilariophyceae; order Fragilariales; family Fragilariaceae; genus Fragilaria; species Fragilaria crotonensis. The sequence continues at coordinate 20,464 of JAKSYS010000533.1, read as the reverse complement.
GAGGATTGAAGATGAGATTGGAAGCTATTCAATCATAGAGTGCACTTCAATCCTTCAATAATATCTGGGCCCACTAGGAAAAGCCATGAATCCACTAAGAAAAATATCATGCTGGAGGCCTTGCTAGTGCATGTCCAATACTATGAGAATGGACAAATCTGACTTAACCTCAAATAGACAGCAAGGGATCTACATTTGAAAGAGCAATTAAGAGTTCTCCTTGGTCGCCATTTTACAAATGTAAACAATTCAGAACCCTGGAGTCTTTCTACTTTAGTAAGCAGTTCATTTTGGAAAGAAAACCAGCATGAACTTTTTGAAAGGTAATGTTGAGTGAGCCATGACAAACAGCTCATTCCCTAATTCAACCCAAAAAAGTTTTGTTGGATTCTGCAAGTATAGCAAATTCCAGCTGTTAAGTTTGAGATTAAATGCTCTGGTGGACACAAACCAAGATTTTGGCCATAGTGTTGATACATCCAAGCTGGAAAGGTTTTGAATTGTAATTACAATAATGTTTGCTTTTTGTAATAATTTTTTGCCGACGCCATCAGATTGATGATCACACTGGCAGATCCAGTGTAGCGCGAGCCAGACGTCAAAGTGAAATGGTTCCTCCTCCTCATTCTTCCTTTATTCACGACTCACGACTCGGCCCTTGTATTGGCGAACCTTGGTGATTTATTGTATGCGTTGTACGGTACACGACTGTACAGTATGCGGTACAATAGCTCGATCTCATAGCTCGATCTCACAACTTGACCTATCCCATGATCTATACCCGTTACTAGCATATCGTTGCACCGTCTCCCTTAGCACGTCTACTTTTACTCAGTTTATCAGACCCAACGCTCTGGATGATGACGAACGATGTTATCTGTCAAGTCTGATGGCAATGTACATGCTCTGAAGTGAATAGGCTGCTCCCTTCGCTCGCGTCGAGTGACTTGTCAGCTGTGCCCAGGCATGCGTTGAACTGCCATAAAATTACCCGTTGAAACCAGTGAACCATAACATGCGAGATGGTGCATGTGGCCTGAATCGGAATGAGGTGATTATCTGATCCCCATTCAATTTGTCGAACCGATCTCGACAACCGATTGATGGATTGATCACATCCATCCTTCGATCCGTACCATCGCGGATGAAAGATTCATACATCGCCCGTTAGGCAAGAGTATATATTATACAGTACGAATGATTATACTCGCACTGGCGTAATACGTGATCTCCGTTGAACGCATCCAACAGGGATTGACCCCGGAACTTCAGGGAGGGTCCTTGATCGCTCTTTCGGTTTCTCGGTTTTGAGTTCTATGCTGACATGGATATCCCTGCAATGCGCACGGCTATGCTGGGCCGTATCGGGTTCTCTGAACAGGCTGCTCGAGTCCTTGTCGAGGACCAGGGCATTAACTCCCTAGTGGAGATCAGAGTCCAGTCTGATGACAAGATCAAAAGTTGCCCTGAGGAACGATTCCTCCACGCAACGGGGCCACCGCTGGATCCGCGCAGATCCAGAAGCGTTCTACCTTCGCCATCAGGCAGGTGCCTCGGAGTTGTACAGTGGTCATCGCAAACGTTACGCTCGACAACATTTGCAGCATTTGCGAATATCGTGAGTTCGAATCCACCACAAGTATCCTGATGACTTGCCCATCATCAACTTGAAGGACTGGCCGAAAACGATAAAAGCCATCGACAAGTACCTACGCTCGGTGCTTGAAAAAAAACGTAAGATCCCGCTAGCATACGTCATATGTGACACTGAGGTGATTGCGCCCGATGAGGAGATCTTCCCAACAGTGCAGCAGGATGGAATGATCGCGACGGCAAATCCTGTCTAGCTACCTGTCAATCGCGAGAAGGTATTGGACATAATCTTGCGCATCACTCGCAAAGACCGTGCCTGGACGAATGACAAACCAGCGCGGAAACCGGAGATGGTAGGATGGCCTAGCTATCAAAGCTTCTACAGCCATTACTTGGGCCCGCAGCATGTCGACAGCATGGCCACGATGGCCGAAGACAAGCTGGAGTATACAGTCTACCACAGCGAGCAGCGTCGCTCAAATTTCGACAAATATGTGCACAAGCAGCAGCACTTGGTGTTGGAAGGCTTGATAGAGCACGGACATGTGGGTATCAATCCACGTTCGAAGGTTCGACACCTCTCTTGTTGATGGTATCAAAACCGACAAGTTTGATGCCGTCAAAACACGCATTACGTCTGTGGAAATGTTGCGCTCCAATTTTGAAGCATGCGTAACTCTGCACCAGGACTACATTCGCCAGACTTCGAAGAAAGGATCTTGCTTCCAAGCGCCTTAAGTGTGGCGCGAATGATAGTATATGATAACGAAGCGCCAAGAGAGCGACGTGCCGTCAACCGCCAGATGTCCCAATCGGCGATGCAACTGAAGAAGACCTCGGTTGCAGATGATGACAGCACTCTCTTTTCAAAGGACTCCGGCACGTCGGCCGATGAGCCCGCAACGAGTGCGAAATGGCGCCAGCAATCGCATGAACGCGGCGCTCCCGCGCCAGAAGAAAGTCTCTAACGACGAGCCCAAGAAGTGACGCTGCGCACGCTTGGCCGCCATTCGACCATTGGGATTGCTCGACAAGTCGGTTGTCCATGAATCTGCATCCGATCACGACTCCCAAGCCGACCACTGTGCCGTAGTAGGCAGTAATTGTTTAGTAGTCCGTGACTACGATCGTCAGGAAAACGTGTCGGGTTACAACCAATCAGGTCCTGTCGCCACGGATCTTTCACTGTTTCGGCGGCGCTCGCGTTCAATGATTTCGTAAGCGATGAAACAGTATTTTCGTCTCATGGTCCATCAGGCGATCCATATCCCTGATATCGCACCGAATGATGTTATGATTTAAAAAACATTCCTCGTTTCTTAACCGAAACTGTCAATGACCTGACACGCTTGTTGGTGATTCCCACCGCTGACGACACCTCCGCCCCGTACGTGCCTCCGCTCTCGGTCCGTGGTGTCACCTTGACCTTTCGGCCTCGGCAGTCGCCCATCGAAGCATATGAGAGGCTCCCTCATGTCACGCTCACGGGCGAGGAGGCTCTCCCGTGAGACCCATATGACAAAGCTTTCACCGACGAGGAAGCTGCGCTCACGAAATACCTGTCGGAAACAGGGGACCGAATCGGAGCACCGCCACCGTCCAGGCGACTATGCTCGGTTTCCAACATGTAATTCGCTCGGTCGCTCGGAAACAGGGGACCGAATCGGAGCACCGCCACCGTCCAGGCGACTATGCTCGCTCGGAAACAGGGGACCGAATCAAAGCACCGCCACCGTCCAGGCGACTATTCCTCTATCGACTACTTCGCAGACGCTCGAGATCATTCCTTTACCCGTGCGACTGCATCGCTCCGGTCGTTGCTCGCCGGAAAGCCATTTGGTCCTCAACTCTAGTTGGCAAGGAATTGGGAAATTGACATGCAAACTGCGAAGCGTATGCTGTATACATGATGACTCGTCAATGTGCTGGCATACTATGCACCACTGTACTGCATCCGATGCTGTCACGTCGGTTCTGCACTAACGTCTATCAGCTACGGTACCGTCGTCTTTCACATCTCCTGATTGCTTCACCGACACTCTGATATTGAATACTAATTCGCGAAGGAATTATAAATATGCACAAGTATTTACAACGTCTGATGGCTGTGTCGTGCGTACTGTGTACCCCATGACGAAAACGGACCACGGAGCCACACACGCCGTGGTCGAAAAATGCGGAGGTCGCAATCAGACAATTGAAGAGGGTGTCGGGTGTCGAGAGGCAAACGATTCGAACCGGTACGCCCAAGCGCCTTTGGGGTGATTGCCTGGAATGAGAGGCATATGTTAGATCTCTAACCGCGCACGACATTTATAAATTTGACGGGTGAGGCCGTTGCTAGCGGCTAAACTGCCGTCGTTAGCGGCTAAACTGCTGTCGTACCACCATTTGCGCTGTTCGAGTGCATCGATGGTGTTGGGCCACGATTTGGGCCCTGCTATCCAGATAGGTCCCGCTGTGACAAGGAAAGTCCTTAAGCGGAATGGCCAAACGGTTTATTGTTCGACTGTTCGCTCGTTGACGCCAGACGAATTGGCGGACGAGTCGATGAAGAAACAAAGTGCGAGGACTTTACGGAGAAGGCAAACTCGGTTCTAGGGGACGAATACAAATGTGAGGATTTTGCGACAAACCCAGAATTTGTTGACCTAGAGACTCTGCCTAACATTCTCGAATTACGTCGATGATGATGACGGCGAAGTGCCTTGAGTTCCTGACGCCGATGATGAGCCTGATGCTGACACGTTCGATCAGTCTATTGGGGCCGAGGTGACTCTGCCAAACGGCGATAAGATATTGAGTGCAAAGGTTGCACTTGCTTGATGGAAGTCCTGTCAGAAGGGCGAACCACAATCCGATCCTGCTTGGACATTCAAACTTATAATGTTGAGTTCGCCGACGGCCAAACGGCAGAACTATCGGCCAATGTGATCATGCAGAAGATTTATACGATGTGCGACACAGAGGGCAATCGATTTCTCCTGCAGAAGGGGATTGTTCATCATGAAGAAGACGGTTCTGCGGTCTAACTTGCAGATATGCTCGTCCAGCAAGGATTGAATTGGCATCATCGCGAAACGACGAAGGGTTGGCAACTCTATGTCGAATGGAAATATGGAAGCATTTCATGTGAACCTAGCTGACTACGCAATCGCTCAAGAAGGAATCAAGAGCAAACCCGCTTCGCGTGGTGGGTTCCGTTCACAATTAAAGCGTCGCGCTTGGATAATTGCGACCATAAATCACCGAAACCAGAAGTGGAGGATGCATAAATTTGGACTCGAAGTTCCAAAAGTGTGAAGATTGCACCCGCATCGACCGCGAGAACGGTAACACTTTATGGCCGGATGCCATTCGGACAGAGATGACTAAGGTGCGAATAGCCTTTTCAGGTAATGAAAGGCGACTCGGAACCTTCTCCCTTTTAGGAGATCCACTACCATCTTGTTTTCGATATTCAGATGGAAGACTTTCAACGGAAAGCTTGCTTGGTGGCCGGCGGCCACGTGACGGAATCGCGACCAACATATGTGGCATACGCAAGCGTTCTTTCAGACTTTTGGCTGATCTGAACGACTTAGAGGTGACGATTTCCGACTTTGAAAATGATTACCTGACGGCACCAGAGGGTGAGAAGATCTGGTGTCGACTCGGTCTGTTATTTGAGGCCAATGCTGAAATAGTGGCAGTAAGTGTTCGGGCACTATACAGTCTTAAAACTGCTGATGCTGATTTCATGTATCGTTTGGCCGACTGCATGATTGCGGCGTTTGGGCTGAGGATCATGCGTGGCAGATCCGGACGCGTGTCTAAGGTCTGCCTCTATTTGCGACCCTGAGTTTTACTTGGGTACGACGTTGTGAAATGCCACGTTGCCGAACGGAGTGCAATGTTGGGCGATGAGCGAGTTCGTCCAGTGAGTACATCCACGAGGCCGTGCACAAACGTTCAGAAGTTCCACGATGTAAACTTCCCCACGCGGCATTGGATATAGCAAGCAGAGAGACCGTTCCTTCCAACTATGTGCCTGGAGTCGATGTTACTAGCCCGTTGTTGGACGCTACCTCTCTTCGTTCTCCCAGACGCAGATTGGTGTTCTGCGATGGTGCATTGACTTGGGGCGAATCGATATCACAACTGAGATGTCGGAGTTGTCGTTTTGTCTTGCTCAAGCGACCTCGTGACGGCCATTTGACCGCTGTCTTTTATACTTCGCGACTATCTCAATACGAAGAAATACAACGCAAGGACTGCGTTCGACCCGACGTATCTCGTGATAGACATGCCCTCGTCTAAGTAATGCGATTGGAAGCAATGTTACGGGAACGTGAAGGAGGCGAAACCTCCGAATACGCCGGAGCCACAAGGGAAGCAGTAGATCTTTGCCTACTTGTGGATTCCGATCATGCCGGAGCTTCATGAACAGGTGAATTAGCTTCATCATCAACATGAATCAGCAGTCACTGATTACGTGGTTCTTCTCAAGGAAACAGTCCACGATTGAGACTAGTATCCTCGGGGCCAAATTCGTGGCAATGAAGCAAGGCATGGGTACTCTTTGCAGTCTTCGCCACAGGCTCCGAATGATGGGTGTACAGCTATCCGGTCCCTCCTTCATTTGTTTGGGGACATGTGATACACAACACGCAACGACCCGAATCGACTTTGAAAAAGAAGTCCAATTCCGTACGTAATCATACAGTTCGCGAGGCGGTAGCTCTGGGTGAATGTCTGACTGGACATGTGTCAATCCACGACAACCCCGCGGACATAAGTATGAAGTTTATCCCAGGTGGACAGAAGTATGATCACCTTGTGGGATTGATCTTGTACGACCTTGCCGATCATCGTTGATAACCCCCTCATCGAGGTTCGAAGGGTTCTACGGGTTACCTTGATCGTCTTTTGACGACTAAATATCACTTTGATCCGATGTTTTGCTTACATCTCGCTGGCTATATTACGACGAACTAAGCGACTTGCCCGACTTCGTCTGATTAGTTCGAGGGGACTGATTTATTGTATGCGTTGTACGGTACACGACTGTACAGTATGCGGTACAATAGCTCGATCTCATAGCTCGATCTCACAACTTGACCTATCCCATGATCTATACCCGTTACTAGCATATCGTTGCACCGTCTCCCTTAGCACGTCTACTTTTACTCATTGGAGACCTCGCACACTCCCTCCACGGCCACTGGGGTCCCCGTCGATTGACTACTGTGCCCGTACCCATTTTTTTTGCAACCGGTTGTGCAACCCCGTAGGCCTAGTATTAATCGTACAAAACGTAGCCAGATGTACCAAGTCCACGCTACTGGATCAATTCCTAGAGTATGCATCACACCGAGCGCACATTTACCGTACTGAAGGAGAATATCGAAAAATTAGACCTCTTGCTTCCTGAATAACACCTGCTGTCTTGGTACTTGGTACTCGGTACTCCGTGTACGTAGTACATCGCTACACATCTCATGCTCTACACGTCTGCTGTATGCATAGTTGTGTACCATACATCACGTTATATGAAAACTACAGACCTACCGGCATGTTGACTTTATTGTCGTGGTACAGTAGTATGTACCAGGATAACTATACTGAACGCAAATGCAATAAAACAGTACCAGGTACTCGAGTACCTGGTAATACAGTATTATTTATACTCGGCTTTTTCTTTGTTTGTTTCTCTGTAGGATTGTGAGCTTATTTGTTGTTTGTCAACACTCCATTATAAGTCATAAATCAATCAAAGATAAGAACCAGTAAGTCTTTCAAAATGATAATCTAAGTAAATTACACTGCAAACATAATCATAACAGCCTGACCCCAGATTACTTTCCTTGGTGTAGATCTTACATAATGTAGTCTTCATTTCTCAAAAGACATGTATGCCTTTTTGGATCTCTCAGTAGAGTTGTGCATGCCAGGAAATTTATCCTGGTCTTCCATTCTTGGTTTTTCAAAGCAACACCAGCAGCATATATTCTAGAGCTACGGTCATGGCTTATCTACTATCTTTAAATTCCCACCACAGTAAGACTGGCTGCATCAACAGAAGTACTTGAGGTCTTGGCAAGTACCAAGCTCCAAGGCACAAATGCACAAAAAGAATTGGCTCATTGTACCATGGCATCAATAACAGATGCATTACAAGCAGCATCACACCCCTTCAAGTCTTTGTGTTTGAGTCTTCCTCCCACTTGCACCACTCTCAAGAACCAGTGTTCACACATCTGATACCAGAATCAATCACACCCACCAGCCACAAGTACATAACATTTCTGGTGAGGGTTTCCTACATGGTCATATGGCCCACCCTCCACTAATCTCTTGATTAGCTTCTGTGTGAGAGAAGCTGATCCATAGTACTGTCCACAAGATAGCAGAGACCCTTGAAACAACCCTTCTTGTGAGCTGGCTCTAGTGATGCTGGTTCATGGTTCCACTACATAGAAAAAGAGGGTGTTGTGTACCTTGTTGTTCTCTCTGTTAAGAAGCGGGGGACTGTGGCTGGTTGCAATCTATTAAGTGCCTCCCTCTCAGTATCAACACAAAAGTCTGTATAAATACAGCATTGAAGCTTGAAAATCATGATTTCCACAAGACTAACGTATGTGACAGCCAGGTTCAGTCATTGTTGACAATTTTATGCAAAAGGTCATACAGGAGGGTTGAACTGGAAATTGGAAGTAGTTAGCTAGTACTCCTGAGGTGGTGTTGTGACAGTCAGAGCTGAATGTAGGATAAGAAAATTATTTGGAGTACAGTACTTTATTACTCCAAGAACTCCAGCAATACAAGCATGGACAGAGTATCTGGACAAATCAAACTACCACAGTACCTGGACAGATTGAGAAATTGGTGATTTGATTGTATTCATTCAGGAAGATTTATGTAGTGACTACCCAGCATATTGTAGTACACCCTAAAACACATGGTGTTACTGTACTAGTAGCTTGTTTTTGGTGAGGAGTGACCGTTCACAAGTTAGAACACATTAAATTCAGGATTTTTCCTGCTCGCGAATTTTATCTTTGTAGTTTAATTGCTGACTACTGTAACAACAAGTAAATGAAATCACAGTGTTAAGTAGTCAGACTGATGTTCCAGCAAGCTAGTGAAGGTGTGAGGATCCACTACATACGTTTTGCCAAGTCTAACATCACCAGCAAAAAACAACTCAACAGGCATGGTCACAGTCACAGTCACTTTTGAAAAATAAATTTTGTTGACAACTCATTTTTTATCCTATGGCACATTCCAAAGAACTACCAGCACTGGCTACTAATTTAATTGAACCAGTGTCAGTTGCAAAAAGCATGAGTTTCACCACAAACTCCAAGATATTCCTGTTGTTCAGATCACCAGCAATTCGAATGTGTTCCTTTCTGAGGACTCAAGAACCACTTCCACAACAGCAGACTCATAACAACACATACATTTCACATGAATGTGTAACATGCAAAAAAGTCATACCCACTTGATTTTGCATATTAGACTCAATTTGAGTGACTCACCTGTCCTGATGCCAGCCATGTTAAGGAAAAACTCAAAGAATGAAGACTTGACAAATCATATCATCTTCATGATTTTCCATCACAATAGCTGCATAGCATACCCATCATCTATCTATTTGTTCAACCTTAAAGAAAACTGTCAACAAGTGTGCCTTTAAGGCAAAAGAATTCTAATCCAGACACCATGTTTATATGCTTGTTCTTCCTTTGCTGGTTGACGCTGTAGTACAGGAGTAGTGAGGAACGGACCGGAGCACTGGAGTAGTGGAGTAGTGGAGTAGTGGAGTAGTGGAGTAGTGGAGTAGTGGAGTAGTGGAGTAGTGGAGTAGTGGAGTAGTGGAGTAGTGGAGTAGTGGAGTAGTGGAGTAGTGGAGTAGTGGAGTAGTGGAGTAGTGGAGTAGTGGAGTAGTGGAGTAGTGGAGTAGTGGAGTAGTGGAGTAGTGGAGTACGGTAGTACTTGGCTAGAGTACCCGGCATCTGAGAACTCGTGAAAATCAGGGTTACCCCAATGCACCCTTACTTTGGTACTGTACCTGGTACTGCTGTGATTGACTAATTCGAGTTGCAAAAAACAAGGATTGGGTTGCAAACCTACGCCGTTCTCTCGTAGAAATTTTGCAACCCTACGTGCAACTGGGTTGCAAAAGATCCTGATGTTCCGCACTGCGTTTTTGTCACAGTACCTGCAAGTTCTACAGGTCCCTGTCGTATACACATACCGGAGGGAGTTGAAAATACTACTTCGGTTGCAAAACACCGGAAATGTATCGATACCACTCCGATACTGGTACTGTATGTCTGTATTGTCGCAGACGTTTCTGAACAGTTTCAGCGAGGATCTTTCTTGTTGAAAATGAGAAGCCACTAAATTGTTACACTATTTCTGTGATATTCTCCTTGGCAATGGTGGAATCTAAGTTTCTCATTACTTTGGCTTTGCTTCTCGGCGGAACGTCGGGGGCGATCGCCTTTGCGCCCGGTCAACCACGTGTACATGCCAAGGTGGTGTCGGTGCGATCCCAATCACCCGCGCTGGCGCTCACGTCATCGCCTGTCGCATGGGCAGCCGGGCATGCGGTAGGAGGGGCGCTGGGAGCACCTGTTGTGAGCCAGGCCAAGTCGTGGTACAAAAAGATTGATCTGCCGCCTTGGACGCCACCTGATTTCTTGTTCGGTCCTGTGTGGACAATTCTGTACTCGGCGATGGGGGTGGCAGCTGCTCGAGTCTACCAACGAACACAGTCACTGACGTCGACGCCAATGGTCCTCTGGATGATTCATTACCTTGCATTGAATGGGCTCCAGTCTTTTCGGAATGAAACGTCTCCGAATGGGTATGATTCTAAACTCGTTGATGATGATATCGTTGCTGATCATCATTCCGTTGTTCTATCAAAATAATCCACTCGGGATTACTTTTGCTGCCTTATTTGGTATGGCTAACATTTGCAACAGCTTTAAACAGTGCTATCTGTCGACGAAACCCAACGAAGCGTGGCTACAACGAAGCCATGTTTCAAGCCGGACTCATCAAGCTCCAGAAGGCGGCCTCGGAGTATGCTGGCCTGTAGATGTGAGCTTTGGCTTCTCCAATTATGTGCCCTGTTAGGGCCCTTGTTACTAGAATACAACTTGCTCATCTTGTTTTAGTGATCATAATGTCGTGGCATCAATGCCGTCGCGAATAAACAACGCAGCACCACCATCTGCAATACGCAGCAGTTCATATCTCGCACAAACCTACAATGCAAATTCACTACCGGTACAAATTGTTAGTAATACAGTAATGCAGGAGCGGAGAAGTCACACGATTGAGTACCTACCGTGGTACTACCGGTAGCTAGAATTGCAGTCTGCATAGAATGTATTCATATATCAATATATGTTATACATGTCAGGTACAATAGTCTACTACCGGTAGTACCAAGGTCCACGGTCTCACGGTCCACGGCATTTTACAGTACTGTAGTATCATATTGTCATCACTGTCTTGTCGACGCCTCAGATGACATACGAGATATGCTTCCGTTTTCAATGAAGTGTCGACACATTTGTTTCTTACTGTTCTGAATCTTATCCCAGAGACTCCGCTTTCATCCCAATTGACCCCTGAGTCAAAGTCGCTCCTCGTTCGCTGGTATCTGCCTTCTTGCTTGAGCGCTCGAAGGTGTCTCATGGTATATCGCATAGCCACAGGTTCCTACCTTCACAGCGTTGTGTCGCTCCTTGCGATATCTGCCCGCGAATCCCGCAGCTTGTCGACTGCACTCATGGTATCATCACCATATGCATGGAACGACAAAAGCTGGAAGCTCGCCAAATGTTTTCTTCCACTTTCACCTGACAACCACAAGGGTTCCTCTGGACGGATTGGGTATTGGGTGGGTCTGCGCAGTATACAGGGCACCGTACTACGCGGGAATGGCAGCTCTCCATGCCGGCGCCGATTTGGCCTTTATCTTTTGCGCCCAGGAAGCTGCGCTTGCCATCAAATCATACTCTCCAGAACTCATGGTGGCGCCGGTGTACGTTGCATCGAGTCTTGACTCCGCTAGGAACGAAGGCACTGAGAAAGAGCAGGGCGCGCTAGTGGATGGCATGGTTGAAAAGTTGTATCGTACATGGATCGGCTGCATGTTTTGGTCATGGGACCTGGTTTAGGTCGCTGCCCGCTCGTTTTTCAAGCCACCGCCCAAATTATGAAGCAGGCCATGGCACGCAACCTCTGGATCGTTGTAGATGCAGATGCCCTGTTCCTTCTGACACTAGACGACTACAAGGGAATCCTGGCCGACTACGATAAAGTTGTCCTAACGCCGAATGTGATGGAATACAAGCGTCTCATGCAAGCCTTCGGAGGTGAGGACATGGGTCTCTTTACCAAAGGTTTGATTGTTCAGAAAGGAGCTCAGGATTTGATTACGCAAGGTGACGCCCTGGAGCCACTCGTCTGTACGGAGATTGGTGGATTGAAACGAAGCGGCGGGTTGGGGGACATTTTATCCGGAACTCTAGCCACCTTCATTGGGTGGCACATGATCTTGCAATCTCGTGGATGTGATGTCGATCAACAGTTATCTTGTTGGGCGGCCTGCTGTGTCACAAAAAGAGCAACTCATTCTGCATTCCAGTCCAAGCGACGCGCCATGACAGCTCCTGATGTATTGAATTTCATCGGTCCTACAATGATGGAAATGGAAGCGATTGATTCGTAGCGCCACAGCTGGATCATTCTTCGAGACCTGGTCCACATGCCACTTCATGATTCTGGTCTCACAGAGTACAAGGCTTGCCTGTCAAGTGACCAGGGGAACTTGTTGGATGCTTGAGAGTTTGGCCACGGATTTAGTCGTCCTGAAAATATCCATCGGACATCCGGAAAATCCGGACTTGGTGACGTTGCGTGTGCGTCTCAAACTCTAAGTTTGTTTCCTGGCAGCGGTGTGTTTCCGGAGTCCCAGCGATCAGGGCATTTGACCTGAGGACTGAGGACTGAGTTCCAACCGGAGGTAGCGTCATAGTGCCAGCCCAACCTACAGCACCGAGTACGTTTAGGACATTCGAGGGTTGCTCCTTGCGCCATAAACGATGCGAAAGATTGATTTGTGTGGTCTCGCATTGCTACGATAGTCTATGGTGTTGTAGATGGTAGTACTCTGGAGCTAATGTACTGGTACGGAGTACTGGATCTACTATTCTACCGGTATGTACTCACGACTCACGAAAGACCAAAAGCAAGTATGCAGAGATACCGTTATTCTCCGAGTAGTCAGCGACGTCGCAAGGCTGTTGTCTGCACACCATAAGCTTAACGTAACAACTAGCCTCATGAAGTGCGTCCTGCCACTACTACCGGTAGTCGTTCTTCTCAAAAGCGCCACAGCAGCATTCAATGGTACTGATATCACGTCAGCACCGTTTGATCCAACTGAACCAGTGTACCAGATCCATGACAAGTATCCACCCGTCATGACGTCTACTTGGACGTATGGCGTGCAACATGACGGTTGGTGGATTGCTCATGAGGCGCTCCGGGGTGAAGTGAATGACTTTCAGATGGCTCTTGAGTCACTCGTTTCAATTCCTTCGGCATCCACTGTACCAGCCGCAACCGCGGTCACTGATCACAGCGTTGTAGTCATCGCAATGCAGAAATGGTGGCGAGGCCATCTGAAACACATGCATTCACATCATCGCAACGAAGACAGGATTATTAAAAGATTTGCGACACAGCGATTCCGGTGGCCCGACTTCGTCGAGAATGACCATCAAGAGATATTGCAACGGCTCGACGCGATTGACACCCTTGTTCAACGGATTGTTGAGATCGGCACTAGTGTTGCTAGTTCTACCGGTAGTGACAACACTGACAGAATTTCTCCTCCATCCGACAACATTGTCACGTGCATCACGGAATTGAAGTCACTGTGGACCGACTACAATCGCGTCATATTGCAGCACTTGGACCAGGAAGAAGAAGTGTATCGCCCTTATGAGAGCATATTTCCATCCGAAACATGTGCAAAGGATGCAACATCGGTTGGGTATGATGGGACCAGCTGTCGAGATGGGTGCTATCGTGCACTACGTGGGAGAGGTCGGCATGAAGGAGAGTATGAAGGCTCAAAAGACACCAAGGATGATGGAAGCGATCGGGTGGAATTTGATTCTGAAGCCAAGACATCGGCATTATGTGAAGGCCATGGTGAACCAGCTGGAGATCCTAAAACATGCACGACTGGTGTAGTGATCTTAGAAATCAACTGTTTCAAGTCTATCCATTAATTTGTTTCCCTTTGATGCCGTCTTCCTTTTCTCTATCGTTGAGCATTAAGTGTAATGCGATCATCTATGCGGAGAATGGTAATGGCGGCCTCCGTAGCAAATCTCAAACTCTTGATCTTGGACATGGCAGGTTCAACAACACCAGCTTTAAGGTTGTCTCGTATGACACCGTCGATAAGATCCAACCCCATCCACTTGAGTTCTGGCTCACCCTTTTGACTCCTAGCATGTGTGGCACGAAGTTGTGCAACCAACTCAGACGAATCCTTGGCGGCGTTGACAGCCAAAGTTTTGGGGATAACCAACAATGCTTGGGCGAACTCGTGAATGGCAAGTTGCTCTCTTGTTTCAAGAGTTGTCGCATAATTTTCCAGGTAAACACTCAAGGCCACCTCAACGGCACCGCCACCGGGGACTAACGTATTTGATTCCAACATGCGCTTGACCATGCAGAGCGAATCATGGAGAGCACGATCCATCTCATCCAACATGTACTCATTGGCGCCACGGAGGACGATGGTAGACGCCCCACTACCCTGGCAACCATAGGCGTACAGCATCTCGCCATCGCCGACACGCACTTCACGGAATGCTTCACAAGTTCCGAGGTTCTCAATGTCAAACGATTCATCGCCTTCCATATCAGCCATGGTCGTCACGACGCGCCCTCCAGTAGCCTTGGCAAGACGTTTTAAATCATCCTTATCGCAACGACGAGCGCAAATAGCACCCGCCTCCACAAAATACTTCATGCACATGTCATCAACTCCCTTTGTCGTCAGGATCACTTTGGCACCGGCATTCAAAATCTTGTCGATCCGTTCCTTGACGATGTCCATCTCGCGCTTCTTGATTTTCTCGATTTCCTCGGGATCTTCCACCAAAATTTGAACGCCCATGGCCAGACGATGACGTTGAAGGTTCATATCTAGCAGAGCGATCTTCACTTGACCACCCTCGACTGCAATTGGCATACCCTGAGCCGCACGGGTGGCGTGGAGAGAAGCCACCGTCGACCAGCTCCGATTCGGATGAAGACTTACCGTGAGCCTTCAGAATATGTATGGCGGACAGTGGATACTTGAATTTGGTGCCCGACGCGTCCGCCTTCATCTTGACTGACCTGACAGCGTCGACAGCCAATTTGGCGAAAAAATCCGCCTCCTTGCCCAGAATCTTGCTAGACATGCTGGTCTTGGCCGCATTTATAAGATGCTCATCGTCCAAATTGCTAACCTGCACTATCATTTCTTTCTTGAGGTAGGCAATGGCAGCCTTGAGGAGCTGCACGATACCCGGCTAAGATGGTCGGGATGCAGGCCCTGAAGTACGAGTTCATTTCCACGTTTCAATAGTTCTGAGGCGATAATGACCACCGATGTTGTTCCGTCGCCAACTTCTCTGTCTTGCAATTGCGCCAAGTCGACCAATACGCGACCTGCTGGATGGTCCACTTCCAATTGAGCTAAAATCGTTGCCCCGTCGTTGGTGATAGTGACATCACCAATGTCGTCAACAAGCATCTTATCAAGGCCGACCGGTCCTAGCGAGGATTTGACAATATTAGCAATTGCTAGGGCTGCCGTAACGTTGCTTGTGCGAACATCCGCACCTGATTCGCGTGTCCCGTTGAGGAACTGAAGTCGAGGAGGGATGGCAGGCGAACAATCAAGTGAGAAATCATTTGAACGGTTGTTTTGCAACCCGACAGACAAGGCGTATCCCTTTCTCTGACACAGGAGAAACTCACCAGTCCTAATTGTCCTGCTGCTTGTGAGTTCATGTGGTTTGCAGTCAATGGTCAATGGTGAATGGTGACGAGAGCGTGTGAAGGAACGAAGATGAACTGTACACACAATGTTGTTTGTGGCAATGACAATGCTGTCGGCGGTGGTCCACAGTCCACAGTCTATCCAGTCTATGCATATGTACTGCGCGGTCAAAATGGACTCTCATGGAAGGATATCCGGTTACACGACAGACGATCGACTACCAATGTACGTACGCCAGTCTCATGTACTCGTACCGGAGTATGCTATACCACGTATCCATGGGGTATCTCATGGTATCATACTCGTACCGTACTCCCTTCTACGCATTACAGGTACCAGTACTTTGTTGAGTACCAGGTACTACAGTATCATACGACTATACGACTGCGCAATTACTGAATAGAGGGGATTCACTGTAGGCTGTAGGCCGTTGAAGCGGAAACATTTCACTGTAACCCCCGTCGACGTATAATGTATAATGTGTACTCCTGTACTGAGTACGGAGAACTCAAGCACTGGCACATCCTATTACAGTACACAGTATCCCTCGGTACTGGCACCATGGACCGTCGGAGGACTTCAACGAACATCGTTCATGGGTTGCTCATGGGGCTTCTCGTGAAGTTGACGACTCTCGAAGACAAACAGCACCTCGAGCCATCAGAGGCGATACTGTTATTGGAATCCCCATGTCGCAAACAATAAAGTGGTGCTGTCCTGGAGTCAGACACGGAATCTTGGCGGAGTCTCGTAAGTATTCAGGACTTGAGTTAACGTCGTCAAAATCCAGCCGACGAACGACGTTTGTATCGCTCACAATTGTCGAGCCTTCCCGAGTCACCGCACTTTCCATCCAAGTGTCAGGATGAAGACAAAGCATCTCTCTTCCAGAATCCAAGAATCTAAGAGGCACAGGCGGTTGAGACAATTCTACAGTGAGTTCCGGCGTCTCTCCGTTAGCAGAAGACTTGGAGACTTCCAAAGACTTAAGCGGTGAAGTGATTCGCCCAGTATTGCCCTGTTCTGAGGAAGCTTCGACAGCCTCGACCACCTTTGGCTGGATATACGTCGGAAGACCATGCCCTTCTCGTTCATATCCTCGTCGCAGCTGCACATTGACGCGCAATAACGAAGTCATGTGCTCTGTTTTGTCCTGTTCGCTCACCCACAGCGAGGAAGACTGCGGTAAATGCTTGACAACAGAGGTTTCGACCCTTCTTCCTGAATCGAACGAGTCGTTTGAAGCACCGATGCAAGGTTGTGCTCTTCAGGTCGCCTCTCCATAGTATTTTGGTTCGCCGACGACCCGCAGTCTGCCAAGTTGTCCTCGCCAACGTTCGTCACGACACTATGTTGGACTATCGAAGACTTGCTGACTGCTATGCTCATACCGAGAGGCTCCAAATTACACTGTCGGGTTTTCGGTCGCCCGAACTGCTTTGTCGTCTTGGCGTCGGGAACACAGATTCCAAACACGATGCTACCAGATGCTATGGTGCTGTAGTCATAGTCATCTGATGCTATCCTCTTCAATTCACCGAAAGGACGCGTCAAGGCTTTCATCTCTTCGGTTTCGGTAACGTCCACCCTTGTACACTTCCTGCTTGGCGATCCCTTCTCACGTTGACCTTCAAAGAAGGATTCAAGACGTCGCTTCTTCCTTCCCGCTTGTTTACGACCTTGTTTTATCTCATCGTCCATCTCGCCGTCATCAGTTTTGCACAATAGAAATGTCTCGATGAAATCTTTTCGCTTTTCTCGTTCAGCGTTTCCTTGCTTGAGTCGTTCCGCCTCGACATCTCGAAAATTCGACACCAAATCGGGAAACCGCTTCTTGATTAACTCCTTTGGTTCGATCGTAGAAAACTCGTATCCGTCGATGCCGTTGCCATCGGAATCGGTAACCGTTGCGCTGACCCGCCAGGAGACTTCGAAACACGGTGCCTTATATCTAACGAGCTGACGAGAGATCCGTACAGGAAGAGGCATTTCCTTGCTAACGCCTCGCTTTTGCGTTGCTGTCAACAGCTTCCTCGGGTTTCCAAAAAGGTTGCGCCGTACCAATAATCTCGACAAAGATTCCACGACGTATTCACGGCTGGCTGCATGACTCTGGCCCTTAACGATCAATTTCATCGCCAAAAAAGCTTTGATGCTCGGCATTTTCATTTCAAGGGTTGCAGCAGTTGCGCCTTCCAGCACCAAAGGAATGGAATTGTCGTTCGGTCTCAAGTAAGCGTCAACGACCATCTCAGGGGAAAACGAGGGTTGAAGTGCCAACGCTTTGGAGCGAAGACTTTGGCGAAATCGGTCACTTTCCGTGAATTGGAAACACGGCTCGCCAGGTTCCGTTCCGCATGTTTCACAACCATCCTTCAAATGACTTCGCTTGTCACCTGGATGAGAGCACGTCGTGCAACACCGTCCTCTACCTTCCTTCAAGCCCAAATTGACACATCCAGACTCGCGGACTACGAAAGCAGTCCTCGCCCAAGATTGAGTTCATCGATGGTCGCTGTCTCGACCGATAACGGATGGTCGTGTTTGCACTTATAGATGAAACGCACAGCCTTCTTGTGACCGAGGAAGACCATTCCCAGCCAAATCACTGCCCGTCAGAGCGCAAAGGACACCAAGTCATGCCGACTCAACTGTATTTTGCCGCAATCAGCTGCGTGTTGGCGCTCGTCATTCTCCTCTTCTACCACAGCTGCAAGCCTGGAAGACTCGTAGCAAACAACTTCGGAATTCTGCAGATTCTCAATTGAGAACTTCGTGTACACAACTTTGGCCCCAAACAGGAGACAATCGCCATCGTTGGAAATGACACCGTCGACCACTCCTCGTAGATTCAACAGAGCGCAAAGGGCTTCACCTTCAGCCTTTGCCTTAACAACTGGAACTCCCATACACTCGAACATTTCCTCACAGCTCTTGCACGCTTTCCAGAATGCTGTTCCAGTGCGCCGCTTTCGAAAACTATCGGGTTCCTCGGTGCGTCGAACTCTTCGTTTTTCAATAACAATAACGAGTTTGATTCCCATACCAAGAAGTTTGATTGTCCGAGTGAAGACCAAATGAAGCGCTGGGTTCGTATGGTTAGCCGCCATCGCTGGAGACGTCAGAGCTTCGCAAATCCAAATGGAGAGATCTACAGCCAAGGCTGGACGTTGGTGTGGTAAAGATTCACGATTTGTGTCATTGTAGTTCCAAGGATTGGCGAGGTCAAGACGAAAATGATTGAGATTCATCATCTCGTTGGCTCCCACAGCAACACCACATCCTGCGTTGTCGAGAACTTTCCACAAGGAAGCAACTGTCATGATGCAACACCCCGTGCCCTTCGCCAACTGTTGTTGAAACGCAACGCGTATCGAAGTGAAACGGGTAGAAGTTGTGATCTGGAAATGTTTTAACTGATTTCAAATTTTCCGTTCCACAACTTGCCAGTTTGAAATATAGTGATGACAACGACTGTCTGGCTCGATGTTCCATCGCAGTCTTGCCTGTCATGGAATAATGGAATGTCCCTCGCTCTCTTGCAAGTCACGCTGAGCTTTAAGAGCACATAGAGACAGAGAAGTGACATCCATACTACAATTCTCCTCCGCTGACTGTTGCCAATCTGAAGGCATAGTGGCATGGACGATGTTGAAAACCGATGATCCCACCAATCATTGCTTGACCCTTGCACTGCTCATCGCTCGGTGTACTCGAATGATAACCAATGGTACTTGTACCGTACGTTGCATCCTTTCTATGTATACACGATAACTGTGCCAGCTGCATGAGGGCGAGGCATGAGAGTAAAAACCCCTAACTCGAAGTGTACAAATACTACCAGGTACCTGGTACCAGTACTGATGCTCTATGCATACTGGTACACTTTAAAAAAGGCATAGCGTGCAGGGTCCAGGCCAGCCGGTCCAAATCTCGTCGTTTGTATGATACCGCGTGCGAGGGTGCCTGTGGATGCAAGTATGATACCATTACCTGGTACATGTACATTGTACATGTACCAGGTATCGCGCTTGGCACAAAACATATGATAAAAAAGGTTTACCGTTGTATGCATAGCCAATGAACCTCTGTCTCGAAATGCAGGATCGTTCACCTTAGCGGCAACATTCGACGAGCCGCGGAGGAAGCCCTCGGCTATGAGACTTAGGAGTCCCCTTGACTTCCTTCTGACCCAATCACAGCAGGTACTAGCCATTTTCGTCGTGGGCATCTATTTTCAGTTCTTTATCTATCGCACGGAACGCTTATTGGACTCCTATCTACAGCACCACACCTTCTGCAACAGTTGCGGGATCGGCCCATCTCCAGAAGTGAGATCTCGGTTCCTGGTTTTCAACACAATAGGCGGTCAGGGCATGGGAAACATTCTCCACGGTCTGTTGGCGGCGCATGTTGGGAGCGGAGTTCAATCGCACTGTTTGTGTGTCGGCTGACTGGACAGACTTTCATAACGTTGCACTGTGCGACATTCCAAGGAATGCGCAGAAATCGATCCCGTGGAAACCCCAAGATTCGATTGTTCTTCTCAACTTCGTGCCTCCGCCGAATGAGTGCCGACTTCAATCACGTCTCGCGTCAGCCAAACCTGTGATGTACATCAGAGGAAACACATACCCCGTTGGTCGTTAACGCCACTTGGGCTCTGGGACAAGCACTATCGACCCACTCAAAGACTGATCAATGCGTTACCGTACAAGGCGAGACCATCGACTGTGGTTCACTGCGACGCCGGACAACAGTTTGATGAACGCGCGGGGCTGGATGACGAGA
>JAKSYS010000532.1:0-43464 GCA_022925895.1 Fragilaria crotonensis | reverse complement strand
ATATACGTAGTTGCGTCAGTGCGTGCATCTGTTACGGAGTATGACCACTCTGGGGTACTGCACTACTTGCGTATAGTACTGAACTGTACAAACAGTACACACAACCGTGCACAACCCATACCGTACACGTATTCCAAAAGTCCGACCAATTGGGAGGTACCCACTAGTATGATATAAATAAATCGACCTTGTGAAAATAAATGCCTTTTCAGTGTATGTCATACTTCCTGGACTCTACTCGTACGTTCACACTGGTCCTCTGAGTTCTCAGTGTCCAAATAGAGTGCTCCCTGTAGTAGTACAAGTATGAATACTCCGTACCGAAATTAGGGCGAGCAAAATACATGTTTGTTCATCCCGTAACAGACATAGTGTTTGTGTTTGTTCATCCCGTAACAGACATAGTGCTTGGTATGTTCCTACAAAGGGAGAAAGCGCGAGGCCCATAGTTTAGTCCCACAAAAAACTCAAACAGAACTAACGGGACTGTCCAATTTGCAAAATAACTGCCCGTTTACAGGGGACATTCGCAAAACAAGAGAGTTCAAGTTTTTCCAAAAACGATACTCCGAGTGCAACTTTACAGCACTTTGGCTCAGAACCAGATCGGAACCTGTTTTGAGCCTGGTTCTGAGCCAAAGTATGGTAAATTTGAAATGGTGCTCTCGCTAAACTTGTTGATTTTTTGGTCCTATCGTAGATTTGAATCGCAAATTAAGATTCGAATCGCAGCAGCGAAGATTCCGTCACGCGTTGAAAAACGATTGAAATGGATTACACGTGGAACTAAAGGCCAACGTCGATTCAGGAACTTCTACGATGCAGAGTATGTGCTAAATGTACGATACCTCGCACACTCCGTTTTGTATAGGCATACGTAAATCGACGCTGTGATGGACGGGCAATCATCACCCTTTCTTCCGAAAGTTCAGACAAACGGAAATGTCAGACAGTATAATTATGTACAGTACCCGGTAGCATCAAGTCAGTTACTTAGTAAATGCAAATGTAGGGGAGACTGAACATGCATTGGTAGGGGTGAGTAGCTTGATGAATGTCAGTCCAAGGGAGCTGATGAAAGATTGTTCTTGAGATCCTACAATTGTCACTGAAAGGTTTTGCTGCCTCAGTTTTTCATTATTGTTTTTTACTAATTCAATAATTAAGTACTACCGGCTTGTTAGCAGTAATTTATGCCTGATGTAAGTTTCTGTTTTGTAGATGACAGGCCATTTGTGTTGCGTTTTGGAAAGGTCAAAGTAGACGGGACATGACGGAGTTTTGCTTTGTGTGACCAAAGTGTGAGCATGGTAGATGTATCATCATCCATTCCAAATGGAAGCTGTGGTGGTATCATTGAAGTAATGACACAGTTCTATCGGAAGTTGACTCCTATTTCCTACATGATACTATGAGGGACCTCATCCATGTTTGCAATGATTTTCAATTGCTTGTTCTGTCATCCAGCATTCATTTGACCCATTCAATGATTGTAGCAGAGCTCAGTGATGATAGAAATGCAAAAACAAGAAATCATTTACACTGTAACTACACTATCAAAAATACAGTATATCTTTGTTAGGTTACAGGTTACATACCGTAAACAACAAAACAGGAACTCTCTACAAGCAAGCAAGTGTCCCATCCCATTTGTGAAACCCGGTTCCTTTTGCTACTTTACAACACATTGTGGGCATATCCCATTTGTCAACAACCTGGATAACATATGGGATATGGGCCACACAAAAAGGCCAGATGGTCACACAATTGTGTCAGATCACCCCTAAACACATGTGGAGGATAAGCGTTAACTGCCTACAAACGGTAGCACTACAAACGGTACTAGTGCAGGATGCATGACACCTTCTGTTGAAGGTTGTTTGTTCCACAACAACATCAATTCGGCATTCATGAATGGAATACAAATTCCTTCGGTCAATGCCCACCAGGCAAGATTAAGTTGTAAAATCAAAAGGAATGGAATCGACAGTATGAGAAGTCTACCCAATGAAGAGGAATGGATTTAGGTGAAGAATAAATCAAAGAAGAAAACTCAATTGGAAATACAGCAAGAACTGTGAGGATTGCTAGGCAGGAGTCGTACTAATCAAAAGTAGTCACAAGAACATTGCAAACTCTGGAGGACTTCTTCCTTGGAAGACAGGAGAAAGAAGACGTGACAAACCAACATCAGTAGCTATTACCTGCTTTACCGCAAGAATTTTGGGTCGACAAGCTTTCCAAGACACCTACTAGGGTCAAGAAGTCAACAAATTGAAGACCGAAGCACTTTTTGGACCCATCAAGAACAGGTAGCTATAAATAGAAATTGAAACAATCACTAGCAAAAGCCTCAGCCCAATTGCAGCCACTCGGTGATCTCAGAGACATTTTGAATCGCTTGTTGTGCCATAAAAAACCGAAAGTGTTTTTTACTTGCTGTCGCTATGTGTTTGCTGCTAAGAAATTGTTCCACATGAACACTGGCTGCTTTGTGCAAGCGGCATCCAATATCAGCCAGTATCGTGCATAATGGAGTCCGGTAACTATCAACCCGCCTGTGAAGTACGACGTGATATTACGCATCCCGCACCTTTCTCGTCGAGTCTGTACTCCTCGCAGATTATCCCGAATTAAAGGCCCATGGACTGAAATTCAGTTGTACTTTACCCATGTCAGTTCCCTCCAGTATTCTACTTCACGAAGCCTCGTCAGATGATGAATTAGCTCATCGCCACCAGTGTTCTGTCAGCTTCCAACAAGAGGGACATGTTAGTTGTTATTCCGCATTTCCTAGAATGGATACCAATGATCCTAAACGTCCCGATTATGGTTGCTTGTCATTGAGCTCCTGTCCACCATTTGATGTGTTTGTGAAGTGCCGATGAGGCATCATAATCATCTTGTAAACGGCCCATTTCCTATTTCGCCTTCCTATAATTGATACATTTTGAACACCCTCTTCACTAACCAAGCTTTCCAATTGTTTGGCTTCGGATGGTAAACTAGGGAAACTTTGGCAGCCTGGGGCTGGATTCTATGTACGGGCAAGAGATTCTCTGTTTTGGTCCTATCGATGGCCCCATTGATACAAACTCATCAACTCGTAGCGAGTTAGGAGGGTGTGCATCATCAATTGTTTTCCTCCTGTCGCTATCAGATTTTTTGATTTCGCCATCACTGTTTTTTGCTGGTAAACAGACATTACATCAGTCACCAGCAGGTTCCACAAATACCGTGGTCGTGGAAAACGTCCAACCCGAATCCCTACGGATTCAGATCTCTTCTTCACCACCTCACAGCGCCACAGAAAACTTGAGGAACCGTTTAAACCTGAGTGGGTTCGTGCACATCAAGACAACTCAATGACCAATGATGAGTAGCCTCTCTGCACTGTTGAATATAGAGGCTGATTTCTTGGCAACAAGATACCAATAACACGGCGGGCAGCTTTGCGCACTAGAGTTGATTGACCACAAGGTGGATCAACAGGTTTCACTGTTTACCAATGGAATCCCTGTCACAAGTGACACAAGTGAGAACAATGACTGTATTCCTGGTTTATCATGATCAATATGTACAACAACGTCATGACTGGAACAATCATACCTGGGAGGCAATTGTGCGATTTCTAAACTTTTGGGAAGCACTTCAAAAGATTGCGACCTTCTCATCGGGGCTAAAATTTGTCCATGACCAACTACCACTTGGAGAAAATGGTTTTGAGAAGCTTCCCTTAAAGATGAGTCGTTGAAATTTTGTCCAACAACTCTTGTAGTATTCTTGCCTTGACTCGCTTTGTTTTGTTGTGATGGTGTGTTGGCCCTTCCACATCTAGATTGACCAATGAGGCAGCTCACTTCAGATGGGAAATCCGAAGAAATCGGGGGCGCTGTCAACCTTGTGTACTGCCAAACAGTGTTGACTTCATTGTTAATATCATTGTTGATGATACCCACATTCTCCAAGCAATGATCTGTTAGCTTCATCATTACTACGGAAGTTGTCCCACCTTTGTCTCTTCTCCAAGGGTCAGTGCTGTTACATCATGTTGACCGGCATCACCAGATACTGGAGGATCCTTCCGCTGTCAGTCATTGCATGTACAAGTACTACTAGGTAGTCATAATACTCACAGTAAAAGTATCTGCTCAATACACATCACTGACCTCACTTCTATGGAATGCTTCAAGACACCACTTTGCATAGTCATCCCCATTGAAGCCAGAAGGGAAGGATCCATCATATGGCAAATTCCGCGCCATCATCACAAGTGTGCCATCATTTTCTTGCAGTTGCAAAGCACTTTTTCACCACTCATTTAAGGTCCTCCCACTCACTGCTGTAGTCAAAGCATGGAGAAGGCTCTTCCTTGCGAGAAGACCCTTCTCAATTCAACCTTCTCACCATGAATATGCTGATGTATGACTGTTGGTGAAGATATGGGAGCACGGTCAAGAGATTTGCACATTTAGATACCCTTGAATCAGCATCATCGGTACATAGTCCTTGGAACGGGTTAAGCCCTCCAAGGAACTGATCTTTGTAGCACAGTACGTAAGGGTTGTCATTTTTGTCACCGTAAGAAAGCATTGCCATCAAATGCTCCATGACTGAGGAGTCAGTCATTGAGGAGGAGCCGCCTTGACTAACTGAACCGGAGGTGTAGCATGCAAAATCAATTCCTAGTCCTTGTGGTTGTACAATGTGGAAAACATTATTCACGTCAGAAAACAAAACATGTATCATTTATTTTGTGTTTGTTATGTTCTTGTAAAGAGGCAGTTTTGAAAAGTATACACAAATGGGATGATCCTGTTTCTTTTGTTCCAGTGAGCATTGTCCTAATGTCAAAGCAACACAAGTTTAAGCTTGATTGGCTCATATGGGGGGTCCGACAGGCATATTCTGACAGTCTGACTTCTGAGGACTGCTCTGCTGGCGGCCGACTTTTGCCGGTAGCATACTTGTTCTGAAGTACTTCAGTAAAGGGTATGCAGCATACCGGCAGACTTCAGAATGCAGACATCAGGCATTCATAATAAGCAAGTTGCATAGAAGTGCTCCCAATCAATGAATGATGAAATTTTGGCTTTCACTAGCTACATCATCATGTCATTATTGAACGGATTGGTGATTGATGTCTAGTGGCTAAACTTTCCTGCACTTTTGTGAGGACGTGGGTTTGAACCCTACAGGAAAGCTATTTGGCCAAACCTTAACCTTCATTCTCTCCAACATTGAGAAGGCACCAAGGTTGGGTACCTAGTGAGATCTTGCAAAAACATGTCCAAAAGAGTAAACCTGCATAACTTGTTCCGAATTTTTTAAGGCATTACTGAAGAGCTCACTGAGAGCTATACATCTAGTATATATCATCAAATCTGGGTGAGAACGTTTGAATGTTCAAAATCATTTTTTTTAAAGGAATGAGGTGCCTCCATTCTTACTCAGAAGTGAAGAACTTGTCACCTTGTGACACAGGGGATCCAACTAATGATGGCCGCTCATAGTACAGAAATTGAAAAGAAGCAAGAGTGATTTCTTACCACAAGAAGGAGAGATATTGTTTGGACTTCTACATTGCTTTTTAGAGGGTCTGTGTGACAAAAATTTTGGAATACCTCAGACCATGTATGACAGTAACAATCAGCAACATGCGGGTTTAGTGGAGAGAATGGCTGGAAGAACCTGTTGAAGAAGGACAATGATATTGCTGGAATGTAGGCGGGGTTCTAGTATCCTGTCCGCATTTTGCAATGGTGGCAACTGCAACGAGCATATCATGATTTCTCGAGGAATCTGCCTGTACCAAGAAATGACATGAGATGAGCATAGTCCCAGAAAACAGAATTATTGGATTCCCCTCAAGTCTGATCGCAACAATTCTCGAAGAAATTTGGGGAAACTTCAGCATTGGAAGACACGGACAACACGGCGTGCACTCCACCGGGATGTTGCATGTCCATCCCGCTTCAACATCCGACGAGTCGATGACATTGGATTTTACCTTGTCGGTGGTTCAGGATGTGCTCATCATGCACACTACCCAAAAGTTAAAGCCTTGAGTTTGCTATTATGTACAACCCGGCTTATTCATGCGGCTGAGAGGGACATTCTTGTCTCAGTTGGATGTGAGAAGGCAAATGATGGGAGGGTGGGCAGGGCGAACATACAGCACTTTTCCTAAGGTGGGTGGGTATCATTCCGAGAAGTCAGATTCGCTAGCTTCATCTATGGGTTTCAGAATGCAAGCCGTGCTGGTGCTGAAGATCAGATGGACATTTGCGAAGTGGAATGAGAACCTCATGCCGTTGATATGCTTCTTAAGGCCCCGGGGTACACAGTGAATCCCGTTTGGTTTTTACAAGGTGCAAACCCTCCAATTAGTTCTGTTTGATTATGCTTCTTAGGGCCCTTCGGGACAGCGAGGGATATGACCATTGTATCATCATGTTAGAGTGGGCCAACCTGGTGGGGAAATTTGGAAAATGGTGCGCAGCCATGCAGTACAACTAGCTATGGAATGAGCACAAGAGGAAATTTGGATACCTGTGTGGAGAAAATGCGTGTGGAGAAGATTACTCAATTTTTAATAGGATTTCTGTAAATGTTGGTCAAACATAACAAGTGTTAGTGAAAATATGGGGAAAGACAATGAGTGTTATTATGTATATTGGGAAAGGTAACATGTGTTTTTGCCAATATTTCCTTGTTTTGCTATGCTTAAGTTCAATGTTGACCATCTTTTGATTTTCAGAGGCTCAAGGATTTGCATTGAGGGCCTTACCTGCCGCCAAAATTATCTGTCTCGCTCAAGTGAAGGTTTCAAAGAGATTATTTTGGAAAATTTCTTGTCGGTTTTTCCCGACCGTTTCACCATGATCCCAACTGGTGGACATGGAGATTGAGTCGCATTGATACAAGACCATAAATTTGTTCTCCATCAGTATGCGCTTCGCTACCATGCACATCGGACATTACAGAATACCAGTTGGAGCCCATGGACAGATATCCCTCATTGCACACAGCAAAACCCCGTGACACGTCATGCTTGATGTCAAAATGTGATGATTTTCCCAAATTGACACTCATGTTTCCTATCAGCTCCATCCATTGGCGCTACCGGCCGGCTCCAATTCATACCTCAGAGTTACATAAATGCATGGCATTCTTGGCATTTTTAGTGCCTACTATTCACTCCAAAAAGATTTTATTTTGAGGAAAATCTCCTGCTCCTCGCTCCTTGAGATTTTGGACACGGGACAAACTCATGAAACTGCACCCAAGGCGTCCTCCTCTTTTGAATCATACAATCAGTGTCAATACCTGGATTTGAGAACATTTTGAAGGGCAGAACTAGTATACTGCAACAGGTCCCAATTCATCACAATTCAGCACCGCAATCACGACCACGACCACGACCACCACTTCCTGATGTATTGGCATTACAGGGAGTGGCTATCACAGCATTGCAGGCAATTTGTCCAAAACATAACAACTCAGCGCCACAAAGGCTAGTGTTGCTGGCAGTTCGTCCAAGTCAAAAACATCTCAGCACCGCAAGTGTAACCGCCACTTCCTGATGTATCAGTATTACAGGAAGTGGCTATCACAGCGTTGCTGGCAGTTTGTCCGAAAGAAAAACAACTCAGCACCGCAATCACAAGAGCAACCACCACTTCCTAATGCATAAGAGGAAGTGGCTGTCATGGCACTGTTGCAGGTGGCGCGTTTTGTTCAAACAAAATGCCTCTGCACCACAATCACGAGCACAACCACCACTTCCTGATGATGCATTAGTATTACACGAAGTGGCTATCACAACATTGCTGGTTTGTCCTGGAAAAATAACTCAGCACCAGAATCACAAGCGCATCCACCACTTCCTCCTAATGTATCAGTACTACAGGAAGTGGCTATCACAGCATTCTTACTGGCCGTTTGTCCTAAACAAAAACAACTCAGCACCTCAATCACAAGCGCAACCGCAACCACCACTTTGTGATGTATGACACAAGGTGGCCATTGCAATGCTACCACCACCTCTTGACCAGTGTGTGCGAACTAAAAAGCCCCACGGGTGATCAGTGATCATGCTCTTACAGTGCCACCAGTTAAAGGGATCTATCTTCTATGTATACTGCGTTGGAATCCGTCCTGGCTCCTGGCAAACGGGGTGCAGACAGTGCTAGTAACTCACTAATCAGAACAAAGGAGGGTGCTGACTGCTGACACAGAACTAAAGAACGTGGATTCGACTGCAACCGTATCTTGGGCGGCAGATGTGGTAAAACGTACACCGGGTGCGAAGAAGAACTACGCAGTCGCTCAGGCGACAGGAAAGGTAAACGACGTATACATCAATCCCAAATTTGAAGCAAAGTTTGAACAACTTTACTGTCTACTTTATTAGACTACTCATCATCTACCATAGCGTTGAGGGCATTGGGTAAGAGCCCTAGTACTGTGTTGCGGTAAATACTGTGCTAAACAACCTTTTTGCAATAGAAAGTACTTTCCTGAACGTTTTTCTTAACAGAACAACCACCCAATCGACATTGACAGCAGTCTCACGCAGGAACTACAAACCTCCACCTATGAATCAAACAGATCAAGGCTATCACCACTCAGCAGCCCGCAACGCAAAGCCGGAGTGAGCCAGCAGTGACCAACAAGAGGCGCTCAGCAAACAAGGAACGAACGCCATCGCAAATCCATTTCATTACTGACAACGGCACCCACACGTGGCGAGCACCGAATAACCTCGAAAAACTCTTTCAGCTCCAACCAACTGGACAGACAACGAAAGCAGAGCGGGACAACATGAGCGATCTCCAAGCAGCAACCGGAGCGCAAACATCGGCATCAGTTTGTAGGACGGGACGAGCCGGACGAGGTCGTGGACCTGCAAGTCAAAACAGAACAGGCAGTGTACGAAGACAAGCACGCCGGGTTGCGCGGACGAGCAGCTTCAAAGGGGCCACCAAATCCATGAATGGGATCGTCTCTGAGTGCTTTGATGAGCACTCGGACGGACACCAGTTTGCCAAGACACCAGTGGATGCATTACAAGGATATTGCATGAAGAACTTAAGGTTCTCAGAGGACCTTGCCGACCTATTTGCCGATCCCATGATTGAGCCACAAAAACTCCCACTCGACAACCCAGGCAACAATGCAACCAAACCACAAGAAGCCCTCTGGACCGCAAAAGTGAAGACGTACTCCAAGCAAATCGACACTCTACAAAGCATCCTTGCAGCCACCCACATCACTGATGCATGTCGTCATCTGGGGGCAGGAGGCGATGAAGTCCAAGATCAAGTACATCTCCGGATCCAAAGGAAAGGCTCACACTGACGACTGGCTGCTTATGGCTCCTCCAACAGATTTAGGCTGTCACACTGCTGTTTGATGAGGAATCCCTTTTATCTCAGCAATGGATGCCCTCAAGGGTTTTCTGAACTGGCTGCCAACAACACCCAACTCGGACAGGAACTCAAGGGATGGTGACACTATAGAGTATCGCAGCGGTACCATTGCCATGAGCCACAAGCTGGTTCCCCATTCCGACGATCAAGGGCATCAGCAAACAGATGAGGAAATACAGACTATTGCCAGTGACATTACCTTGGCAATTGCACTTATCAAGGGCCCAGACCCAAACAGATACGGCACACTCATCACCGAGTTTGCCAATTCTTAAGTGATGGGTAAAGACGAATACCCGACTGTGCTTTCCGCAGCATGTAGCATGCTGGTCAATTTTAAGACCCCAGAGAATGCCTGCCCCAGGAATGCGAGTGTTGCTCCACAGCAGTTGCTTGAACACCAGCACCAGCCCTGAGTCAAGTGCACTCACTTCTGGCTGCGCAATGTGGCGTCACGCCACCCACGCCTGGCAGCAGCGGAGCTGTGAACCCCGGCATCACCTGTTTCAACTGCAACCTAATGGGCAACTATTCGACAGACTGTACAAGCAAAGCCGGAGCAAACGCTACTCCCGCCGGCGGTGTCATTCTCTTGCAGCATGGTCTGATGATGGCGCAGTCAAGTCAATCTCATGGCATTGATCCATCGTGGATCCTACTCAACTCACAGTCAACCATCTCCGTCATCAAGAATCTGTCCATGTTGATAAACATCTGGCCAAGCCGGAATGTTCTTCGCGTAATCATCAACGGTGTTTTTCAGGATTCAACGACGGTCGGCGATTTTCCAAACCTGGGCGAGGTTGGGTACAACCGCGATTCGATTGCCAGCATCTTATCACTCGCGGCCGTCTGCAAGGTCTGCAGAGTTACAATCCTCAATGTTCGTTCATCATTTGGATGGCTCCATCATGGAATTTGTGGAGCAGCCTTCAGGGCTTTATGCTTTCAAATATCTAACAATAGCAACGCCACCGTTCCACTGTCACCGCGTACACTATGGTGTCCACAGTAGCCGGACAGAAGAAACTGTTCACAAACCGGCAGGTGGAAGCCGACGACGCAGCGCGTGAGATCTATCGGAACAAATTAGGACGCCCCAGTGACGGAGTTCCAGTCCATTCTCCGAAATAAGCTCGTCAGGAACTGCCTGGTCACCCAAGACAACGCTTACGAAGCACTCCTCATCTATGGTCCTGACATAGCGGTCCTTAAAGGTAAGATGACTCGCTCCTCCCCGGGCCGCGCTCCTACTTTCAAGGCTGTTGCCATCCCTCCTCCCGTGCTCGCGCACCATCAAAACGTGACCCTGTGCGCCGACTTCTTCTTTGTCCAAGGCATTTGTTTCCTGCACACAATTTCCCGCAACATTGGCTTTCGTACTGTGCAGTATGCCCCCAACCGCACCCACAAAACCATCCTCCGCGAGCTTACCACAGCAGTTGCTTTGAACCACACTGTGGTTTCACCGTTTGCGATGTCCACGCCGACCCCGAATTTGAGTATGTCCGCACCGACATCCTCCCCATGGTGATGAAAATCATGTCCACTGACTGCCATGTCGGCGAGGTCGAGCAGTCCATCCGTACGACCAAGGAGCGCCTCTGTTCCACGGTTCATGGCCTCGTTTTCAAAGAACGTGTGCCAAAATTGGTGATACGTCACATGGTCGACGTCGTCGTTCGCTGCCTCAGTAGTATGTTTCCCAGCCACCGCGGCACCTCTGACGCGCTGAGCCCCGCTGCCATCGTGACTGGAGCGGCGCTGCCCGACAACAACACCTTGTGCCTCTAGTTCGGTTCGTATGTCCAAGTGTTTGAGGATACTTAACCGACTAACACGCCCCGTGCCTGTACCCTTGGCGCCATTGCCCTGATGCCGATCGAAAACGCTCAAGGAGCGTACAATTTCCTCTCCCTGACCACCGGCGCTCGCAATTCCCGCGACAATTGGCCCCTTCTTCCTCTCACTGACACCGCCATCGCTTGCGTTGAAGCGCTTGCCCTCCACGATGGCCAATCTCTCGTTCAGGACCGAGGTCTCCTCGTTGTCGAGTGACACCCCGATCATCCGATTGATGACTCGGAATACGACGGTGACTACGACGAACCCCTCCTCGACTTCGATCCCATCGATCCCGATGGACTCGCCGGCCTCGCCGTTCCCGATATTGCCCCAGCAGCCGATCCCTACCCCCTGAACCAAGGAGCGCATACCCACGAGAACGACCACGAAAATGACAAGCATGGGTACCACGAACCCCTTGTCAGCGACGACGACAATGATCTTGATAAGACCTATGCCGACGACGCCGACGGGACCGCAAATAACCCCCGCGACGATATTGGAGCCATCAAGAGGACAAGCAACGCATACCAGGATGCATACGATGGACATGGCAACCCTGAAGACGCCGAGGGCCATACTGACAATGATGCCACCGACATCCAACCAGATGACCGGGTTGAACCGACTAAGGAAACACACGCATGAGTTGAGCTTGTTGAAGAGACCAACACAGCGCTTCTGAGACCCAATGACCGTACTACAACCTGCGGAACACGAGCACTTTCAAGCGTGCAATTGGCAGACAGTCCCCACAGCAGCAAGTTGTACTGCCCACCTACTCAGACGACGCAACTTGCGATCACCCCTGAGTCCCTCCATTCTGCGGTTGGTTTGGTCTAGACACAAATGACCACCATAGCGGGAATCAAGAAGCACAGAAGGAGGGTGGAGAACGCCATGACAAAGGAGTTCGTCCAGATGGAAGTCTTGAATGTCTACCACTCGGTCAAAGCATCGAGCATGACACCCTTGCAACGCAAGACGGCCCTGCGTGCCGTGAACCTCCTGATCAAGGAAAAGCAAGACGGCAATCTGAGGGGCCGCACCTGCGCCGACGGGAGACCACAACGCAGGTTTTACGAAATGGCTCAGACCACGTCGCCAACGGTTTCGAATCATGCCCTCGTCATCTCCATCATCGAGAGAGGACGCATACGAGGACCCGACGTAGAGGTCGGCGACATTGCAGGAGGGCGTATAAAGGCAGACATGGACGATTTTGTGGTCATGAAGATCACGGGCGAGGCAGTCACAATATAGCTAATGCAAGATGAACCCCGCTCACAGGGAATATGTGACCACAGAAAATCTATACGAGGTCCTGGACAAGAAGGCCCTCTATGATAGCGTCAAATTGGCATTGTTTTGTTACAATCTGCTGACAGGCACCATCAAAGGTTTGGGTTTTAAACTGAACCCATACAACCAGTGCATTGCAAACTGCACCATTGATGGATTGACGTGCAGTATTGCTTGGTACTTACTCTATCTGAATTTATCCCACCGTGATGCAAGGGTGATTACCACAATGATTGATAAGCTTGAGGAGAAGTTTGGCAAGATGTCTGTATAACCAGAGGGCAGGAGCACAACTTCCTTGGGATGAAGGTGCAATAGAATGACGACCGTACAGCAACAATAACGATGAAGGACTACCTAAAGGAGGCCATTGACAAATCGGGACTTGACTACTCAATACGTGCGATGCGAACCCTCTTTGACATCAACAGGTCTGCCTAAGGGTTAACCCTTCAGCAATCATACAATTCCATAGCATTGTTGCCAGGCTCCTGTTCGTGTCGATCCGGGCACGTATGGACCTCCTGCTGGCCGTTTCCTGTGCACCAGAGAAGTATCCAGGGCCACAACACAGGACCTATCGAAGTTTAAGCGCGTTCTCGAGTACGCCAAAAGTACTCTGGACCTCGAATACACAGTGGGTGCCGAAAATCTCGGGAAGGTAGGCTATTGGGTCGATGCGTCCTATGCAGTTAATCACGACATGCGAAGCCACACGGGTGGTGTCATGTCATTGAGAACAGGTGGCATCATGTGTAAGTCAACGAAACAAAAACTCAACACAAGGAGCTCCACAGAGGCGGAACTGGTTGGGGTGAGCAACTACCTCTCCAATGCAATCTGGGCTAAGATGTCCCTCAAAGGACAGGGAGACAAAATGATGGAGACATGGCTAGAGTAGGACAACGAAAGTGCCATCAGACTCGAGAAGAACAGACGTGCATCATCAGGGCCGAAGTTTCGTCACATTGACAT
Source organism: Fragilaria crotonensis (assembly GCA_022925895.1). Classification (NCBI taxonomy): domain Eukaryota; phylum Bacillariophyta; class Fragilariophyceae; order Fragilariales; family Fragilariaceae; genus Fragilaria; species Fragilaria crotonensis. The sequence continues at coordinate 29,908 of JAKSYS010000532.1, read as the reverse complement.
CCGTTTCTTCTGGGTTTGGGACCGTACAACATCTGGCAACATTTCGGTCCGCCACTGTCCAACCCTCCAGATGCTTGCAGATTTCTTGACCAAGCCGCTCCAGGGGAATCTCTTCCAGAAGTTCAGGGAATTTGTTATAGGAGCACACCACATCGACACACTGTTTGCCCCACCTTGCAGCCATCCCGAGGAGCGTGTTGGAATCCGTCCTGGCAAACAGAGTGCAGACAGTGCTAGTAACTCACTGCCTAATCAGTACAAAGGAGGGTGCTGATGCAGAAGTAAAGAACGTTGATTCGACTGCAACCGTATCTTGGGCAGATATGGTAAAACGTACACCGGGTACGGAGAAGAACAACGCAATCGCAACAATCCTAAATTCGAAGCAAAGTTTGAGCAACTTTAGAGCATCCTCACACCCGCTGGAGCAACATCTGAATCGGACATATTGGTCTGGCACCTTTAGAAACCTATTTTGGACATATTGGTGGTATCTTTTTGCACTGCGTTGAGAGCCTTTTCAATTTCTCCGGCTAGAAATACTGGCATACCGTAAATTAGACTCAGATTTGAATTTCAATAACGTTTCGAGTATCGTCGTTTGGTGTCAACGAGTGTTTGTTGTTGATTGATGCTTACAGCTCTGTCACTTCTTTATACTTTCTTCAGCAGATTGCTGATTTCAAGGCCATGGAAGATGCCGACGTGCTGAACCACCAGGATGCACATCGCATCATTGTCTGCGCCACAGTTAGTCGTACTTCAAGATCGACGAAGACATGAAGCTGGCTTCTGCGCATGTTTTTGTGACAACAAATGCAGCGGTCGGTACTGATCAAGATGGCGAAACATATTGGAAGAAGATTCGTGACAATTTTATGCAGCGTGGAGGCTTGGCAACTCGCACTCTTCTCTCATTGAAGAATCGTTTCAACAAAGTATTGCAGGCAGAAGTCAACAAGTACGTCGGCTACCTTCACGCCGCTCTTCGTAAATATCATAGTGGTTGGTCTATGAACAGCGACACCACGAAGGCAACATCCGAATTCCAGACCAAGGATGGCAAGTTCTTCAAACACAACATCGTATACGAGACACATACTCAGGAGGTCCTTTGGTAAAGTACAAAATTTCGCTTGACACCATCATCCAAAAGTGGGTCGGGCATTGGCCCTCCTTGACAACGACAACAAACGTGCTCTGGAACGTGATGCAATTCGTGTTGCTGCAATGTTCCCTGTTGCTAACATCACCGCTTTGTTGAATTCTGTGGATAAAGACAGCAATTCGAATGTCCTTGACAACGTTGAAGCAGAGGCGGAACCTATTGTTCTTGTGACTGCCGACACTGGTGCAAGTGGTGTGCATGATCGTGCTGTACTTTTGTGACCTTGCCATGACACCACGCCCTTCCATTGGGAAGAAGAAAGCAAAAGCCATTGCACAGCAGAAAGCTGCTGAAAAAAAATGAAGGTACAGTTGCCATCCCCTTGCATCAACACCATAGCTAACAATGTTTCTCTTTAGCGTTTGGCATCAGCTGCGGAAGTCAAGAACTTAGTTGGTAAACGGATGGCTTTGGCCGTCGAAACCGAAAACGGAATTGCCAAGGAGCAATTGATGATGCAAGCTGGAATTGCTAAAAGGGTAGTTGATGATGCAAGTCTTCTTGTTGGCAAACCCACAATCCGTTGCTTGCTTGATTGCTTTCCTTGCCGAAAGCAAAGTCTAGAGAGTATTCTGACTTGGCGTTACGTCCTGTTGTCGTGACGACAACCAGCATTCCTGTCAGCCCTGTCGACAACGTTCTCGAAGATGAGCCAGATTTTGGACTTCTACCAGACACGCAGAAGCTTGTTGGGTAAAGGAGTATGACAAAACCTGCTACTTGAATGCGCCTCCAATTATTGATTTAACAATGATCCGTAGATCTGATTTTTCTGACGACGAAAAGGAAAACAATGCTTCGATTTCAATGACGGTTAAAGTTGAGGTTGAGCCAATTGAGGAGGAGGAAATGCAATGGACTACACTCGACGCCTAGTTGTTAGTTATCTTCTTCAGTTGATTCCCTCGCAAGAGCGGCGCATCCGCCATTGCCAGGGACGACTCTAAGACATGTAGTAATCAACTAGTAGCAGCATGCAACTTGACTATTTACAAAAAGAGTGAGCTTAATCTAGACTTGTTCCCTCATGCCCCGGATGAAGTGTCCCATCCGCGCATGCGTACGTGGCACGCGTCTCGCGTCAGCCCAATATACTTCGGTCTGTCCCGGTGTCCGAATATCCCGCACTCATGGCAGAATTCATTCAGTCCCCTCGAGCTAACCGTCAGAGACGACTAGTTCGACCGAATTCGTCAATGCAGTGGCCGGCCGACTTCGGCTAGTTCGTGGTGGTTCCACGTGTCATCACGTGTACGTCCACCCATCCGTTTTGGGGGTTAGTGGTTCCATAATCATTATGTACTCCACTCGTAACCGCGTCCTTTTTGGACCAGTCACCAAAGTATACGCGAGCACAACTCTCTTAGCCGTGGCCCCGGAAGACACTTGGTTAGGACATCCGCCAAGTTGGTTTCTCCGTCCTCCTTAGCGATCCGCACAATACCTGCCGCTTGCGCTTCGCGCACTCGGTGGTAAGCAATCGCATTGTGTTTCTTCTTCAGAGTTGACTCAGGCTTCGTCGAATTCTTGACGACGGATTCATTATCACAAAATACGTTTGTTGGCCCATCCACTTGACACCCATCATCCGCAGCTTGTAACGCAGTCCTTCAATCATCTCCACTGCAACCTTTGCAGCAATGAACTCAGATCCAAAGGTCGATGCTTCGACAGTATTTTGCCGTTTCGAATACCAAAGGATAGGTGCTCGATTAATAAAAATCAAAACTCCAGTATGAGAGCGCCGTGTGACACGACAACCAGCATGGTCCGCATCAACAAAACAACTCATCGATACCGATTGCCCCTGTAATTCGGGTGCACCTGGCGGCTCTACTCGCACGCGCCCGGGTAGTATTCAGTCCAATCACACTTCTGAAAGCGACTCTCATCAAACACTGGCTCCGTGTCATCGAATACCATGCTTGACCGGATTGTATCGTTTCAAGTACGCGAAGATGTGGAAAGCTTGGTCGAGATGCCCTTCTTGGTGCAGCAAGAAAACGCGACAACATTGCAACGTCAACGAGGATATCAACGCGCCCAAGTTCACAGATCCAGCGCAGCACCCGATCAATCCCTGAAAATAGTTCGCACGCTTTGCGTCCAGTTCCGGGGTCGTATCAATTTCAGGTCGGTAACCCTGACTCATAGGCGTCGACACCTTTGTGCTTAGCCGTTCACCAATCTCATCAAGTTCACGTTCAACCTCGGTTACAGCACGCTTTACATAAAGGTCAGAAGACATTGCCCATCTTACCTTGCTTGGGTTGTCTGCACCGTCGATTGTCCACTTCTTGACTTCGGCACCTAAATATGAGTCAGGTTCCTTCACACTTCCTTTCTTTAGGTATACTTGGAGGCGAGGTAGTCCATGACCACTTGCGGTTCGTGCGACACGCACAAAATATCATCCACATAGCAAAGAACATACTCCCAGTATTTGTCCCCATTCGTCTTCACCTTGGGCCGCATCCATACGTCAGGATCACCTCTGCAACTTACAAAGCCTCCTTCCCGTAACGTGGCCGCCATGTGGTCTCGCCATCGAGCACCACTTGACTTCAACCCATAGAGAGCTCGAACAATTAGGACCGGTCGACCAACTTTGTCTGCACCAAACTCCAACCCAGCGGTCGTAAACCTTCTCCTTCGTTGGAGCATTAAGGTATGCCCCTGCACATCGGCAGAAAGGACATCCAAGTCATTCAGTGCCGCCAGCGTGAAAGCAATTCGTATACTGTCACGTGACACCACACTCGAGTACGTAGACTCTTTCGGCGGATCCGTTTGGTGCCCACCGGCCACCAACCGCGCCTTTCTAGTCAAGTCCATCTTGACATCAAAGATCATGTGACAATCAATTTTCTTGTAGAATTTTGGCACTGCATCATCATCAATGAACTCGAATGCTGGCATGACGTTCTTCATCTCCAATTCGATTGCCTTCCTCCAAAAATCAGTCCCTGTTCGCTCATCGATCTTAAGGGCCTCTGCCACAGTCTTTGGGAGCTCAATGCCAAACTTATGCGTCTTCGCCCAGTATCTGGCCTTGACTTTCTTGATTATCCGATCCCTTTTACGCAAGACGTTGCGCACCCACCAAGCGAACGCAGGTTCTTCAGCGATCTTGTTGGCGACAGCGTACTCCGCAACTTGAATCGGATTTGACTCTTTCAATTCTGACAATGGTACCCAGGTCGTTGAGCCATCCCGCCATTCGACTTGCAACTCCCATCCCCGCGTAGTGATTCGTGGATGTCTCCGTCCCCGTTTGTCTTCAACAAACCCGTCATCCTTTGACAAGGCATGTCCGTTCGTTCGGTGATCGACAATTTCACTCATCACTGCATAACTTCGTCCCTCGTCATCGACCTGGGATAACATGTTTTCGGCAATGAGGTTTGCAGTAATCGCTTCCGTTGATCCGTCTGGAAACTCCACCTCATAGAGACGTGAATCCAGTAACGGATTTGCATGGCGCTGCCCAATCGGACGACCATCATGGTCGCGCTTCCTCCCAATCACAGTTGCTCTTAGCTTCTCCACCTTGGGGAAGTAGCACCTGGGCAGTTAAGTATTCATCATAGGACTCAGGGGTATGGTCTTCGACATCTTTGGCGGTGCCATCAAGGTCCCCTGTCCCTGACTGAACGTCGTCCTCGTCATCTTCGAAGACATCATCAGGAACCTCCGGCATGGAGTCCATTAGGTCTGGGTCGATGTCCTCTGTCTTGAGTCCATCCCCAATCTTAGACTGGATACCTTCATCCAATTCAGATAGTCGGAGCTTTATATCTGGGTTGGCAAGATCATCCTCACTCAATCCCCAAACAGATTTCCGCACAATCACCTTCCCAGATCTGGTCAGGATATAAAACGCCATAAGGTCGGTTGAAACCTCGGCAACACCAATCCATCGACCAAACAACTTCTGCTCAAACGGGAAGCTGCCAACCGGGTCCCAGTACATGACCGGCTCATACCAATCAAACTGGGCATACTGGGAAATGTCGGGTGTACATCCCAGCACGTCTTCATCTGGTACCCTTCCTTGGAGTTGGGGTATATCAAGGGCCGTCAGTCTTCTTATCGCTGCCACCCACTTTCCACAGTAACACCAAAGTCGCTTCGGTGCCTTGGAGCGCCGCAAGGTCCTCCGGATCCCGACCTTCAATTCTCGAATCGTTGACTCAGCCAGGTTGGACCACGGACTGTATGGGACAGTTTGTTCTTGCTTGACGCGGAACCGTCTACAAATCTTTCCAAACTCACCGTGGACCTCTTCAGGTGCATTGTCTGTCACAATAGTCTGGGGTATCCCAACCTCTTGAATGAATGGCATCAAAGCATTTTGACCAGCCAAGCCTTTGCTTTTCATGGGGTAGAAGTGGTCACTCCCACGACCATTGGTGAACACCTGTGCAGCCAAGTGTCCCCTGACTGATTGTGTCTTCGAAAACATCGTATCCGAGTACCAGCGCCCGCTTAGGTTTGGGAAAGCGAGATGATCAAGCTTCTGACGTACCTTCCTTTCACCCGGTGCCAAGACATTTCTTATCCCAGATTGTGTTGTCACTTGCAATGTTCTCTTGGCAGTGTCAAGGCCAACTCCCATCTTCTGGAAAGAATCTCAGGTGTTAAGGCAGATCGTTTCTCACTAGTTGAAAGGGAAAACAATTTCCGGCTTTCTCCATCCATTGGGTAGACATCATTGTCCGTTCTCCCGGATAAGCCGTCACCGACAATGTCATCTACTGCGACGTTGATTGCAGCCACCAACCGGTTCCCAAGAGAGTCATCCTCCAGACCGATGGGAGCGTTCATCGAGCTTAAAGATTTCACCGCCGAAACCAACCTCGAAGCATTCCTCACATGATCAGTTGCCAATAACGTTTCGGCAACACTCACGCTGGAAACATATGTCTCCTCCTTTTTGGCAAACTGGTCAGAAGAGGGATCCCAGCGCATCGGGGATGTCAATTCAACGTGGGGTATTGTTCGTATTCTTCCCAAGTGGGTTTACGACTCACGAAACCGGAAGAGATGCCGTCAAGGGATAAAGGAATTCGCAACTTTGCGGTTGGGTGATAAATTGAATGCGAAGACTTGGAATCAAACTGGCGGGGTACATCCTCAACCGTGACTCCATTCGCACGTAGTTGGTTGGGGTTGAGCAGAGTGACATCCACTCGGTCCCCGAAATACAGAGCCTCGTTGATAATGAGGATGTATGGTTGCCCGTCAGTAGGGTGAATCCACAAAGTCGCAACAGTGGCGATGGAGACATCCGGTATGGGCTTATATTCACCGCTGTAAGGATGAACGGTGACCTGACGACCTTCGTCAGAGACAAGCAGAGTGTTGCGACCTGCGACACAAGTATCCGCATGAGAATCGAGTTCGGTGCGTGTATCTTCATCGTCCCCGGAGGGTGTCGATGCGGATACGCGAAAGACATGTTTCACAAACCGAGAGCAAAGATTAGAAGGGGCCCGGCCTCTCGAACATAAGTGGAGACTAACATTAGGTCGTCTGTCTTAACGAGCCGGCGCGAGGCATCAAGCCTGCTTCTGCTGCTCACCATGAGCAGCACGACCAAACTGTTTTCCAGCATTGGAAACCACAGGTGTCTTGGTGCCTTCATTGTCATCAGGGGGTGCCTCCTCCTGAGTCGCGACAACGGCAACGCTGCGAGCGTCAGACTTGTCCTTCTTCTCCTTCTTCTTTGCTTCCTCACGGAGCTGCTTGACTTTCGCCTTCTCAAAAGGCTTCAATTTGTTGTAGTCTTTGGCCGAGTATTGGCCAGAATGAATTGCAATGCCACTTGGTGTCTTGTCATCATCATTGGACTTCGACTTGTCTTTCTTGTGCTTAGCCTTCTTCTTGTCCTTTTCGACTCCAACCTTAGAGATCTCACGAACATCAGAAGGTGACTTGGTCCTGGTCTTGGTATTTTCCACTATCGTCTTGAAATACTGCTGGCACACTTCAAAGTTGGTCAACTTTAGTTCATCGCCCATGCAACCTTGAATGGCGGTCTCCAACTTTGGGTCACGATCCCAGCCAGAAAATCTGTAACCTTCTTGGTTTCAGCAACTGGCTCTTCAAAAACAACAATTCATTGTGAGCCTGTTGAAGACGTGCAACATACTGATCAAATGAGAACTTGCCCTTGCCAGTGTAGGTAGCTGTTGCGAGCATGTTATATGCCTTAGCTTTCCTAGTGGCAATAGCAGACTTGCCCTCTGCCTGCGACTTCAAAGCCTTGAAAGCTGCACGACCATCGCGCTTCTTGTTAAATGTCTGAAGGAATGGCCATCCCTGTCCCTCCATCACAAAGGGCTTAAGGATGTCAAACACACGCTTGTTGTCACGAGAAAAGGTTTCACCCTCGAGGACGGAAGTGGCGATCAAGTCATCATCGACTGAATCCCAATTATTGCGCGCAAGATCATCTGGCGCCGCCTCATCATTGTCCCGGATGACATAAACAAGCGGGTCCCCGCCACGACACTCCTCTGCTGAGCAAGGTAAGTCATAAACAGTTCAATCCAAGTAGGCCATGCAGTCATTAACATTAACTTTGGCGGTTCCTTTGCATCGTCCCCATCCTTCTTTGCTCGAGCAATCTCCTCCAACTCAGTCAATCGATTGAGAAAGCGCGACGAGGTGCGTTCATCGAAAAGAGCGGGGTTTGGAGCATCGCCGCGAAGAAGGGAGTAATCTGCCCACGAGCGTAGGGCCTTAAACTTCCTAACCGCAAGGTAAGGGAACGTTGGGGACGCGACAGGATCATCGTCGTCATCGACATCAGCCGCCTTTGGCTTCCACCTGGAGAGGTGCTGAATCATAGTGTCAATCTCTGGAAAAGGTAAGGCAGTTAGATCATTGATGGTACGAATACCTTGGTTTGCAATCAATTCCCGCGTAGGTACATCAAAACCCAAGCGGGTAAGGCAAGCAGTGAAGGATCTGGCATCAGCCATGGTGACAAGTGAGACAGGAGGGTAGTTACCGGGTTAACCGCGTGGTTTGCAAATTTGGCAAAATTGTGAGCCCCAGGCCCTGGTGCATGTACGTGTTCCTGGTACGTTCCCTACGTAGGAATACTTTGCACGTACACGTCCAATCCTGTTTGCTGTGAGTCACACGGGTAGATTCACAAGAACTCCCAGTACTCCGTTGCCGCGGATGACGCATTCGTGACAAATGGCTGACATACGCGTCACGCATTGGTCACACGGATGAGAGTACTTAGGAATCTCGCAGACCAAACGCACAAACGGCCACGCGCATACGCAAAAACAGTCGTGTCTGTGAAGGCATGCGTGCCCAACTTGAAGTAACAGTCGTGTCTGTGGAGGCATGCGTGCCCAACTTGAAGTAACAGTCATGTCTCGGACATCTATGACCCCATAACAATAGGTAACCAACCCGAACGAGTACTCACAACAGTCATTGTCGTGCTCGTGCGGTTCTCGTGTTCATATGCGTGGCCATCACACGTACGTCGTACGCTTCCATATGGTTTTCACGTTCATACGCGTGAGCATTACGCGTATGTCAATCGTGACTCATTCCGATCAAAATTCTCGGTTGAAGGATACTTATGGCATCCATTCGTTACCAAGTTATGTAAACAACAAACTCTGTTCGGAAAATGTCCAGTATAAGTCAATCTCGTAGAAATTGTACTAGACAGACAACCAAGATCCAATCCTGGCATGGATTGGTACCAAATAGTGTCGTGTTCACATAAACACCACTATACTAGTATCATGACGTGCGCTACACCACCTTTACGGCGAAAGCGAAACAACGCCTCTTATGGTCGGTCTTTCCCTCTCTTATGATGGCGCCAAATGGCGCTTCACATTGAACCCCCATCGGAGTTAGGTCTTTGCGTTCGGGAGACGTTCACCGACACGCCGACGGTAGCGTTACCGTCTTCGAGCCACGGCTGCAGGCCTGGATCTTCGACCACCACGACCACAGGACTATTATCGCAGAATCCGCGCTCCTTCTGCTGTTGAGGCTGATCAGGCCTCCTCATCAACCATTGACAAAAGCATTTAATGTCTACAACATAGCTACATGCCTGTTGGGTCTGATAAACTCAGTTGATTCCCCTCGCAAGAGCGGCGCATCCGCCATTGCCAGGGACGACTCTAAGACATGTAGTAATCAACTAGTAGCAGCATGCAACTTGACTATTTACAAAAAGAGTGAGCTTAATCTAGACTTGTTCCCTCATGCCCCGGATGAAGTGTCCCATCCGCGCATGCGTACGTGGCACGCGTCTCGCGTCAGCCCAATATACTTCGGTCTGTCCCGGTGTCCGAATATCCCGCACTCATGGCAGAATTCATTCATTCTAGTTTCTAGATAGTTACTACTTGTTACTCCAGTACTACTTCGTCAATGTTTTGTTGTCATCATTATCAAACTGCTCTTCTATGCTAAAAAAACCGGAACTCTATTTTACGTACTGCCGCAATGCCCATACCAGAGGCATTCGACTCATACGGTGAAAACTTACCTTGTCCAAGTAAGATCGCACTCACGCTCTTTTTATTTTATTTTTATTATTTTTATAGGAGCAGCTGTGGTTTTACTGTTCGCCAAGATACTGACGTATGGACCTCATTCCCGTGATGGCTGCCCCCCTTGCTCGTTGAAGGCTCGCCTTAATCAGTGGTGCGTGAATATCACCCAGCCACAGCATTATTGATTACTAGTTATCGTCTTGAGCTTCTTGTTGTTGTTCTTCGTCGTCGTCATCATTGCTGTTGGCATACCATTTCTCCCACCTGTCGATCATCAAATCGTGCTGAAGTCGAGTGTGAAGTTCTTAGTTCTGCATTGCCGAGATCATTTGGGATCTTGTATCAAATGTTTGTCCTTCCGGTCTAGGAATAACAACAAACGGATGCTGCGGGATGTACATTTCATCATTAATGTAGTCAGTATCAACTCCATTCTGGCGTTCGAAGTCAATCACAAGATTGTGAAGAATCACACACGTCTTGATGACTGTCTTCATTGCATGACGTTCCCAAAGACGACAAGCGGAGGTCAGGAGGTCAGGATATGGAATCTTGCTTGGAGCATTCCGAATGATTGCTCAATGTCCTTCCTCTTTGCCTCCTGTGCCGATGCAAACATTTTTTTGCATCCGAGTCTGGGGTTTCGCGAAGAATGTTTTCACAAAACAAGCATAGCGAGGACAGATTACGTCACCAAGCCAATACGCATACTGATATGCATTCCCGTTCTTGACAACAAAATTGACAGAAGGAGATTCACCACAAACAACATTGTTGAATAAGGGAGCGCGGTCCAAGATGCTGAGATCATTCAATGGTGCCCCTGGAGAACCAAAGTTGAAATGCCAAATGCGACACTATTTTCCGCAATTGCCTCCAAAACAACTGTCAGGACACCCGACTTTCCTTGAAACATCCCTTTCCAACTGGAGGGACAGTTCTTCCACTCCCAATGCATACAGTCAATTGAACCTATGCAACTGGGAAAGCCAGCGGCACACCCCTTGTCCAGAAGTTGTCCGATGTCAACAGCATGTGGGTGACGGAGGAGTGCTTCATCTCCATAAACTTCAATAACCGAATGGCAAAAGCGTTTCATCATGGCTTCCAGGAGGCCAGTGGAGGCTCCCATAAGAAACTTGTCATCGTGTTCCGCCGAACTGACACAAGACGTGAGCTGACGGACAGCTGAGCAGATCTTCTGAACCGATGACAATCCCATCTTACCTACCGCGTCTGTCTTCTGGCTGAAGTAGTTGTTGTTTGCTATCACCTTTGCCACAATATCATCGAACAATCCAATTGGTATCTTGAAGAACTTCTTGAAATACATTGCATTGTAAATCGGAGAAGGGCCCAAAAATCATGGAAAAGTAGATGCGAGTAAAAAAAACACGACGACGTTCAATGTTTGGAGCTTTCCCAACTCAAGAAGCACTTCCCCAAACAAATGGGGGAACAAGAAGAGTGTCATCACCATCATCTGCATCTTCCTTCGCGAGATTCTCGGCGATAAGTACAAGAGTGTCGGTGAAATCATTGTCCTCATCATGCATGAGGAACTCCATGATGTCGTCGTTGTTGTCACAGATGTTCATTTTTCGAAATCAAAATTCTATGATCACGATACTCGAGAACATTCTGATCACGAGAAAATGACATCAGTCACGGTCTATTCCAACAGCATCCGTGATAACATTCTATTGGCTAATTTGTTATTCGAATGGGTCCAATAGGACAAAACGAGGGGCGCGAGAATCTCGAGCCGGCTCGAGAATACATTGATTTTGCTGAATTCTCGAGCCCAACCAGTTCAGATTTTGAGGCCCTTGGGCGCAAAATCTGAGGTACAAGTATGAGGTAGTATGAGGTATGATATGAGGTACAAGTGGTGCCATGCATTTTGGACAAAATTTTCGGCACAAATGGTCCTACTTGGGTCATTTCTCAGATTTCGCTCAAGCAGTGAGGATGCTCTTAGTTCGCCTACTTCAGTACCAGGGTACTGGTACTCCTAATCTACCGTAGCTTTGTTCGACAAATAGTGTGCTAAACAACGTACTGGTACTAGTTACTAGTACCAACTTTACACACGCCGAACATATATGTACTGTATGACATACAAACAAAATACACACTACACACTACACGCACTACCAATACTGAGTGTTCAGCGGTACCAGTACTAGTGGTAGTAAGTGGGTCCGATTAGGTTTCACCAATTTGACGTCAGCGCCCACGTCACAGTACTGATGTCTTCACGTTCAACGTACTGACTTACAGTACTACAGTAAGACAGTAACATACTGAGAGCATCCTGATTGGTACACGCTGACGTCAAATTGGTGAAACCTAAGCGGATCTCATTTGATATATATATTTGCATATGGGTCCGATTAGGTTTCACCAATTTGACGTCAGCACTTTTCAGCACTTTTGTTGCGGAATTTAACTTGTACGGAATCTTTATCTTTGATTTTCTCAGCGCCCACTTTTCAAACCACCTCTTGTGCAAAACTACGTTCTAGATAAGGAACATAAATCAGCGCCACATTTGTTTGAATAGAAATAAAAATGATCGTGTCTAGATGTGTATATAACAGGGTACCAGTAGTGGATTCAAGTTTACTCACACAAAACTCATAATTTTGATATTTTCACAACCACGATGGTACGGCACTTTGTCTCCCTGTCATTCTTGTTTCTCTTGTTGTTCTTGCTCTCCTTGCTGCTTTTGTTTCTCTTGTTGCTGTTGTTCTGTTTTTGCTCTTGTTTGCTCTCTGTCTGTTGCCATTTTGCGTTACTACAGCACCCACCTACCGATTATTCTGTAACCAACCCCTGTTTTGTTCTCTTTAGGATCATCCACAACAAGCAAGAAGGACCATTGATGCAGGATCCACATCCAGTGGATCAGACTCTATCTGCTCTCAAGGCTATGTCATGGACTGCTTCTTTGCCTTCAAAGGTCATGTTTGTCATGCAACCGATGATTTCAATGCATCATTGGAAACCAAGTATGACCTCTTTCAGTACACTACTTCTATGTACAAAGGTTCCAAGCACATTATTCGGTCCTAGCTAATCAATGTTGCAAGAGATCCACTTGCCTGAGGCACCACTCAACGACCTCTGTTCTGGACATGAAACTGATGTTTCTGATAATTTTGTTGATGTACAGCACACGAATACCATAATGACGACAATGACAACATCCTCATGGAATCTACAAGTTTAGAAACTGTCTGCATTGATTTTGGATCGCGTGTTTTCACCATGAAGACATACCCGAATTGGAACGTTACAATGCATATGACAGCATTATGCCAAGAGCAAAGGAACTAGTTAGTCTTGTTGATGCCTCAAAAGCCCACGAGAGAGGTCTTCTTGTTGAGGAGGCACTGACAAGATTATCTTCACCGAGAAAGCCAACATGGCTTCTGAGAAACCACCACCCAAAGGGTCCCTAGTTTCGGGTGTCCTGTTGGCAAGGTGTGCAAACATATGTCTCATCATGGAGTTTTTAAAAGTAGTACATTTAGAATTAATAACAATGTTGACTTAGACTTTCGCTCTTGTTCGACATCATGAGTAGGATGGGGACTATTTGGTGATCGAAATTGATCTTCAAATAGTCGTCACAGTACGAGTATCACCAGTACAGTATAATGGCGACTATTTGGTGATCGAAATTGATCTTCAAATAGTCGTCACAGTACGAGTAACACTAGTACAGTACAATGGCGACTATTTGGTGATCGAAATTGATCTTCAAATAGTCGTCACAGTACGAGTATCACCAGTACAGCATAATGGCGACTATTTGGTGATCAAAATTTGATCTTCAAATAGTCATCACAGTACGAGTATCACCAGTACAGTATAATGGCGACTATTTGGTGATCGAAATTGATCTTCAAATAGTCGTCACAGTACGAGTAACACTAGTACAGTACAATGGCGACTATTTGGTGATCGAAATTGACTTCAAATAGTCGTCACAGTACGAGTATCACCAGTACAGTATAATGGCGACTATTTGGTGATCGAAATTGATCTTCAAATAGTCATCACAGTACGAGTATCACCAGTACAGTACATTGGCGACTATTTGGTGATCGAAATTGATCTTCAAATAGTCGTCACAGTACGAGTAACACTAGTACAGTACAATGGCGACTATTTGGTGATCGAAATTGATCTTCAAATAGTCGTCACAGTACGAGTATCACCAGTACAGTACAATGGTGACTATTTGGTGATCGAAATTCGATCTTCAAATAGTCGTCACAGTACGAGTAACACTAGTACAGTACAATGGCAACTATTTGGTGATCGAAATTCGATCTTCAAATAGTCGTCACAGTACGAGTATCACCAGTACAGTACAATGGCGACTATTTGGTGATCGAAATTCGATCGTCAAATAGTCGTCACAGTACGAGTAACACTAGTACAGTACAATGGCAACTATTTGGTGATCGAAATTGATCTTCAAATAGTCGCACAGTACGAGTATCACCAGTACAGTATAATGGCGACTATTTGGTGATCAAATTGATCTTCAAATAGTCACACAGTACGAGTAACACTAGTACAGTACAATGGCGACTATTTGGTGATCGAAATTGATCTTCAAATAGTCCCCATCGTACTGTCGCACTGTTACTTGTTCATTTGAGGCTATTTGAAGATCAAAATTTTGACACCAAATAGTCCTTTGAGTACGGTAGTACTGTTGCAGTACAGTGTAGTACTGAAAGTGATTCAAAAGGGAAACACATGAAGATTCAAAAGGGAAACACATGAATTACTGATAGAAGGAGAAGAGTAGCAGTTATCTATCTGACATGACAAAGGCTTGGCATGCGCATTAGGAAAAGCACCGATAGAAGTCAACAACAAAGATTCCGTGTTTTGTCAGCCATTCAAATTTCCGATGTCTTCAAAATTCTTCTACAGGAGGTCTCACTCTAGATTATTACTGTGACGTGGGTGCTGACGTCAAATTGGTGAAACCTAATCGGATCTTATACTCTCTAGTGGGTACCTCACATTTGATCGGAGTGTCTACTTCAGGAAACTGGACGTACAGTACCCCCAACCTGGTCGTACTCCGTACCACTACTTTTTTCCCCTACAGTATGCAGTACCATGGTACCAACGTTGGAAACTTCATGAAGTACAGTACCAGGTACTTATCATGCCCCAGTATTGCAGTTCATCGCACGGTATATTTTACAGTAGCATTTGTCAAGCAACCTGTTCACAGCAAATTCAATGAGTATTCCATCCAGTAACTTTGAATTCGTACAGTATTGTCGTTCAGTAACGTAACACACTGTCGTTTCAACATAAATTACCGTCCGTTTATGTACTGTAGACCTGTAGTACATGTAATCCACGTAACAGTGCAACAGTACTAGTACCCCAGAGTGGTCATACTCCGTAACAGACGGACGCACGCACGCACACAATTAATTTATAATATAGTAGGATTAATTTATAATATACTAGAGTGGGTGCCTCACATTTGATCGGAGTGTCTACTACAGGAAACTGGACGTACAGTACCCCCAACCTGGTCGTACTCCGTACCACTACTTTTTCCCCTACAGTATGCAGTACCATGGTACTGTCTTATACTTTCCATCGAGAAGTATTGCGCACAGTGAAAAAATTCAGACAGTATTCATTTGATCCAGTACCCCAGAGTGGTCATACTCCGTAACAGACGGACGCACGCACGCACGCACGCACGCACACAATTAATTTATAACTAGTGGGTACCTCACATTTGATCGGAGTGTCTACTACAGGAAACTGGACGTACAGTACCCCCAACCTGGTCGTACTCCGTACCACTACTTTTACTGTTACTGTTTACTTTCAGTACTCAACCCTGGCGAAGTGAAAAAATTCAGACAGTATTCATTTCATCCAGTACCCCAGAGTGGTCATACTCCGTAACAGACGGACTCACGCACGCACGCACGCACGCACACAATTAATTTATAATATAGTAGGATAGGTCTAGTAGGATATGTTTTAACATCTTCACGCAGGAAATCGCCGGATACTATGTTTACTTTGATACTCGGCACTCTTCATCGACTCTAGACACTCTATGCTGTATAGTGTTTTGATGTCAGGAATTCCTGTGTATCAACAGGAGGGCATGTTACCTCACAATGAGCTCCGGCTTGAGTACGACTCCGAGCAGCACCACGTCAAGCGGCAACGAGGGCTGTCATGTCATCGAAATCGGTCCTTCCCATGTCCCATGGTATGCCCAGGATACCGCAGGTAGCTATTCTCTTGTGCGTGTTCCTGTTGATGTTGGGTAACTTTCGCGATCACTTGCCCAGCGTTTCATCAGATCAATTTGACGATCTAAGCCAGTCGGCAGGGAAATGGAATCATAGAGAAATCACCATCACAAACTTCGGCTGGTATCATCCAAATTCCAGCCACGGGATCACGCACAAGAGATGCCAGGCTATGAGACACTTCAACGACGCGATCCTTGCTCACGAGCGATTCAACGCGAGTGCGTGGCAAGACCTTGAACAAAATCCAAATCCAGAGCGTGCGATCATTGCATTTCTGGATTATGAAATTGCCAGCTCATTCACTGGCCGATGTTTGCTGGTGATGAATTCAATGCAGATACGGAAGGCGGACGGGCGCAATGGACGGGACCAGATTGGTCAGAGGAAAGTTCCATGATCGAGCGAGCGTTGCGATCTCCAGCTCTTTCGTCGCCTGAGTCTCGTCTGGTTGTGAAAAGCTGCAAAGACTTTCCCGAGGGAGCAGACTACTGTCTAGGAGCGAACCGTGATGTATCGGGAATCTTTTCCAAGCTTGTTGTGGGTCACATGAGCTCGCACAAGAATATCACGCATCCTCTTGACTTCGGCATGCCACCATGGCCAGTTAAGACTGTGGTCCTGAATCAAAGTCAGATTCACGAGATCGAGACATGCCAGAATAATCGACCTTTGTTGTACTCGTTCATCGGGCGGCACAGAATCCCGTTTCCAGAATTCACTGATTACATGAAATCTGTTCGCGGGCAGGGGGGAGTCCACGCTGTTTTTCAAGTGAAACATTATGTGCGGTCAAAGCATCCTCGCACTGCTGCCGGTCGTAAAGTGTTGGTTCCAGTGGCGCCGGAAAACCCAGAAGAACGACGACTTTTACAAGCTGTTGATTAATTCCGACTTTGTTGCCGCCCCTAGAGGGGACTGCTTGTACTCTGTGCGCTTCTCCGAGATCCTGTCATCTGGCGCGATACCAGTCGTCTTTAGTGACGGCTGGGTACTTCCGTACAACAAGAATGTGGTGGATTGGTCTGAATTGGCAGTTCTGCTACCACAGAGTCGTGTCAAGGAAACGCTCGACGTGATTCGTGCCATTCCTAACGAAACTCGGTGTCTGATGCGAAAGAAAGGCCTCGATTTTTTCCACCGTTACGTGGCCGACTCTGCCGGCCGTTTGAGGGCTGTCCTTCAGATTGTGGATGCGGCACTCCCTCGTGAGAAGAGGAATCCCAGCGATCCGCCAATGGAGTTCTCGTCCGTTCCCGAGTACCGATAGTACTTTTCTGAAGAGGGCTTCTTCAAGTCACGCCGCTGGCTGCTATACCAGGAGGAAACTGAAACGTGGAAGAGAACCGCGAAGGCGCTGGCTCATGTACTACATGTACAAGCCATGCATTGATGCACAATTACATGGACTCGATTGCTGGTTGCATTCACGGTTGTTGGTGAAAAAGGACCATTTGACGTTATTGACTCCAGAATGTTGAACTGAAGGCCAACCATAATTGTGTACAAACGTATCAGCAAACCTGTGGGCTACGGGTGTGAACTTTCGTTTGCAAACGGGAGTCCTGAATCGAAAGGGATACTTTGACGTGTGTAGCCACTAATATGATGCCGCCTGGTATGCTAAGTGACAGAAAAGCGACAGAGATGGACGCTTTTGCAAACTATGATTAACTCCAATACCAATAGTATTATTAACTTGCTTGAAATGGAAATATACTCACTTTAATATAGAGAGTGACTGATGAGCGATGATGTGGATGTGAATGCTATGGAAAGCCATAATTAATGATCAGTCACATCCGCCGTCAAGTTTGGATTGATCTGATGTGAAGCATTGATTGCACAGCACAAACAATCAAATCTTCTTGCTGCCTTTCGTTGCTATCTCCTTCCGCAATGACTTGCAGCACCACACTGGATTTTAGCGGCCTGTATTCAGGGTGGGTATCAGGTAGCATCTTACCTGTTGTCGTTCCCTCGTTCTTGGTGGAGAGTCCGGCAGAAGCCGAATTGTAGATCTTCATCATAGTTGCAGAGTGAAATGAGGCTCTGTAACTTGAGCCAACGCGGAAGCAACAGCTGTGTCAATTGCGTTCCTCTCGTTCATGTCCTGCAGAACGAGGCCTCGAATCCTGTTGGAGGAGCGGCATAGAGGAAGCTTGAGGGGTTGCTTCTAAACCCGAAGGAAAGAGTTACAAAGTGGGTTCTTTAAAGCCAGATGACTGGGATCTGTTGGTCCCACTACAAGCCATTCTCATTTACATCGCTCGTGCAATCGCTGAGGAACCTCCGATGGAAATGCTGTGTTCTCCTTAATGAATTTGATTGCGTAGTTGTTGTACCTTATTCATACTCTCTCAATCCACTCGCATTATATGCGAGGATCTGGTCTTGCTGTATCGATTCTGGAATGGATCGTGTTGGTGACAAGCGACAAAATGACGAGCTTTGTCCGGGTCAATGAAATCCCCAAGTTGGCATGGCCATCATCATACTACTGCTAGTGGCTCACATTCAGCAACTGTCTACATGTGCTCATAGTATGACTGCCATTCAAAACACTGGAGTAGACGGTCAATTGTCCCATTGTTGACTTCTCGCTGTGCCAATTGTGGCGGGTAGGAAACGCAAAAAGTTGCGATCAATGGAACGAGATGAGTCCCGCGTCCCGAGTCCGAAGGACCAGACTGTGTTCAGTACCAGGTACTGCTACCAGTTGAATTCTGTAGAGGCCGTACGTCAAACCCTATAACCTATAACCTATAACCCACCCCATACTGTTGTACTGTTTCACCAAATACTGTATCAGATCTACTCGTATCACATACTGGGGTAAAGACGAACTGAAGACGTAGAATGTACGATACTGTGTACGATAACTTTCCTGTACATCGGTGTAGTAGATTCAGATTCCAGGCATCATAAGTAGAATGATAGTAGTATAATAGTATAATACATGAAGTAGACTACCGGTAGCACGACGGTATTGGATACACATTCGATCAAGTTGTTGGGATCGTGAGGAGCAATCCCGACATGCCCCACAGCCTTCCAGTGGCAAGGAGGGCAATCCACAATCCATTCCGAATATGTTGGCTGGTTTCATGTTTATGACATGCAGATCCTCTCGATCTCCTGGAGTACGAGTACAACGTACCTGGCACAGCAGAAGATTTGGCTGTGCGAATGCCGATGGGGAGGAATTTTCCAAGTGGGTGACATGCGCGGCTCCTCCATTCCCCTCAAAGGGATAGATTATTCATAAACAAATAGATTTTTTTGGCTAAGCGCCGGACAAGCGAGTCGCCGACGTATTTCAAACTATTCATATCATATTTTTCTACAACACATTCTTACGGATTCATTGGCCGGGGTTGGTGATTATATGGGTTCAGTATGCACAACGCGAACAATCATGCTGATCATGCTGCTCTCCGTATCAAGAGTATTCGCTTCGTATACATGTTATGCTACTTTATTAATATGGAGCAATAAAACTTATTCGTACGACTGGATGGGCGATTTTGGAGAGAAACATTTCGTCGCACATACAACAAACGACAGGACAACAACGTCAACTAAGGCGCAGATTCTTCCGAGTTTTTTCCTGTCGTACATGCATCAGTCATTGCGCATTGCTATTCACACGTGATTTGAACTTGATTGCCTGCAGTTGAGGTTCAGATTACATACCTGGGAATTTTATCCTTGCTGTGATTGAGTACCTTCTCTCGTTTCTCGTCCTTCTTCTGGTGAGATTCACAAATCGCTTGACCCGTCAATATACTGTGGTCAAACCATTTGGCGATCTGATCAGAGTTATGGTCAGCCATAACAACGAGGGACTCCTTCGCCGGAGAGGAATCCTTGAGCCGCTTGCAGCCGACGCAGATCGAGTGCTTGAGGAAAGTAACGTGTTCTCCACACTGTATATTAGTCCTTGCCAGGTCGAGATATCGAATGATCCATTCACCACTATTCCTTACGAAGAGTTGGTGCCATGTAATTTGACTTACTACGAGTGCCCCACTGCCAGCAACGATGTTCCTGCCACTAATAATATTTCAGTTTCCTACGACTTTGAGCTCCGTTTCAAGATTGGCGCTGACCTTAACATTACGCTTGCAGCCTTGGAAGGATCACAGTTACAGCATGCTGCATCACTGACTGGTTTGTTGGAGTGCGGAGCCTTTACTGTGACTGAATCTGGTAATTTTCGAAAGCTTCAGACGGTAGACTTGCTAACAACATCTGAAAAGGATGCTCTGGTGGCGATTTCTTCAGATCCTCAGGACATTCCTGACCCCGAACACAGTACGTGCCCACACTTTTGGCTCCGATCGGACAATTTTTGCTTGACATTGCGTAGGCGCTAATACTGTACTCATTTCTTCGTTGCAGGTGATTGTATCGTACCGGTGGAATCATCTGCCAGTTCTGGTAGTACATGCGTCCCAATCAAGGGGTACATTACAGCCACAGTCAACTCGTCAGCGGATGCCACTGTTCAAGATGGCATCCTGAGGGGACTACTGAAAGTGGTTCGTCAGGGAATGCAGGATGATGTTTATGTATCGGGAAATATTAAAAAAGTGTCATTCATTGGAACGAGAACAGACGCATCCAATGGGTTTGCAACAGACGGTGTACGCACAGCGGATGCCAACACTGAAAAGGCGGGACTCTCGGGAATTGGAATTGCTTTCCTATGCGTTGGGAGTGTTCTCCTGGTTGCTCTGATTGCCATGTTTGTAAGGAAACGACAGCGCAAAATCGCGGAGGAACGCGATATGGTTTTTCACGATGCGACTGCGCAAGCGTGGAAGCGTACTCTTGAGGAAGGTCAGCTGGGAGATGAGGGCGCAGACATTCCGGGATCGTTGGCAAACAAAGATGAACTGGCACTGAGACCAGACCCGTTGGCGCCAATCAAGACTGGCGATCTGTCAATAGATGACGATTCAGTTGTACCGTACACGCCCCCACCGCTCAATGGAAACGACGATGCTGCAGCAGTGGAAAGCTTCAACTTGCGCGAAAATCCAGACCGGGTCGAATACTTGGCGGATACACAAAGCTTTGACTCAGCCGATGATGACGGCGTCGACGACTCGGTTGATCAGTCCAACGACACCGAGGCTCAGGTCGACGAGAATGTCGACGAGAAGGTTGACGAGAATGTCGACGCAGGTGACTCAGAAGAAAGCGCCGACCCTTCGGACCTTTTGGACAAGTTGGTTGCGAGTGCCACAGTTAAGAAGGTTGTCCCTGACGTGGACGAGAGAGCGTTGATGAGAAGCAGAACGTCCAGTAGGACTTTGGGAGCGCAGCGAAACGAACTATGTAGACTTGACCTCATTACTTTTATAATCATGCATTAAAGTGAAGCATTTTGGATGGTGCTTGTGCAAACGGGTGTGCATGTGGTAAGTTTCGTCAGTCGTACTACTTCGGTTGACTGAACCAAACTTATGATGGATCGGTATTAGTGAGCCTACTTATTTGTCGAATTGCGTCAATGATATCGGTTGGCGGATCAAACGGAGTCTGCATTTGGTACAAGAAAAGATAGACAACCTCCTTGTTGATGTGATAAGGACTCCAAGATGTGGCCCATAATGTCTGACATGCAAACTTTCGGAGCAGATATCTAAGGTTAGTACATGCGCCGAGGAAAGTTGCAACCATAGGCGGTCCAATGACGATTTCAAACTCGCCATGGATCTTTGTTTCCTCTGAGGAGTCTAGATTGAGCACTACTCCGGGCTTGCCTTGAAATCGCTAGGAATGGCTTGCAGCAGTTCATCAAACAAAATGTCGGCTTCTCGCAGTTCGTTCAGAATCTGTATCTGTCCTGCGGTCAAAGAACCCATGTCGCCCCGCAGAGTTTGTCCTATCATGACATCCACGGAATACAATTTAGCCGAGACTTCCGTCAGGGCATCTTCGACCCGAAGACATCTCAGTCCCAAATCACTCATGGATCCCTCACGTTGTCGTTCGGCGAGAGGCTTTGCTGCTGCTGTTGCGAGACTGGTTACAACAACGCGACCGGATGCGACCACCCGGGGCAAAATGTCCAGAAGTTCCACTCCAACCTGCGTCAGATTACCTTTCAGAACCAGGTCATTCAAGGCGACAATTCGATCCTTCAAGGGTACCAATTCTGCCACAGCTGTTTGGTATGTCTTCGGATATTGCATCGGTGGCACCCATCGCACGCCAGGGGCGTATTCGGCGAGCTTTTCTGGAGTCTGAATGTACGGCAAGATGGCATCGTCCAAGGGAACTTTATAAACTCCAATGCAATCGGGTGAGGTGTCGCCTTGAAGACAAGCTGCTTGACTTGGATTTGGTTTCAAGAAACAACTTGAGAGAAAGAATGAACCAAGAGACAGGACTTTTCGACGATGCGGAGCAGCAGGCGAGCGCAGCGTTAATGCAGGGCTCATGACAAGCACAAGCAGCAAACGAAGTAGACGTGTTTTATTCATGATTGACTTGAAACACAAGAGCTGATAATAATGCGTACTATGAGTGTAGAGATCTATGATCTATGCCCAGGTCAAGCAATTCGACTTTTGACATTGTCTCGTGTCATTTTTCATTTTTCACCCTGTAACATTTGACTCACGACAGTCCCTGTGCCCAGAAGCACAGTACAATCTTGCAGATATCCTGCTATGTGGCTCGTGTTGATAAAAATCCCTTGCGGCATAACCTCGGACACCATCTCTACCTTTATTCGTTCTGAATTCACGAATGAGATGTTGTGAAGTTCAAGTTCATCACTTTAGTCTTTAGTCCCAACTCTTGCGTATGCCGATTCAAGACTGAGTATTCGACATGGAACACTCGGTGGTCTCGCACTCGGTGACCCGCAGTACTGGAGTACAATTCTGTTTGTCGTCCGACAAGTTCTAGTAAAACAGAAATAGACGAGCTCCGCATTACTCTTCGCTCGCATGGTCGGCGATAATTCACAATCGGACGATGCAACAGACATCATGGCAGCGCAGTAAAGTCTGCATTTCTACGACCAACAGCAAGTAGAGGCTTTTTGATCCCGAACTGGCATTGGCTGCTGTTGGACAAATGGTGTACTACGTACAGAGTAATGCTACAATATAAAAGAGATGATGATGGATTGATTGGGCATTCAACGTTGTAGCAGCTGCTGCTGATACTTTTTTTTGACGATGACTCCTGAACTGCCGGTAGTCGTTGTTATTGGTGCTCCCAAGCTGCTTTGGAAGGTGCAACGCTGCCACCGGCACTGAGCACTGATCCACGACCCAGCATCCATTCTTGCCTGAGCGCTGAGCCGGTCTCCCGCCTCTTCGGCGAAAAATGTTTGGTACTTGGAGTAGGAGTAAATATTCATTGCGTCGATGCAATTGAGTGGAGTACGACCAAGTGTCATAGATTCATAGTCCGCAACCGAGTATAGACTATAGACTATATTCATAGACTAAAGACGTGAGAGTAGTACCTAGTAGAGTGTTCAAGTACAGTATGTATATGTCGCCTGTCGCCTAACCACGATCCAATTTATGGCGGGTATGAACAATTAGAGGGATTGATTTTAGTCGCATCACACATGATACATGGCAGTTGAACGAAGAAGTTTCTTGACAGGACTGAACTGATCAACTATTTTCAAGCCTCCACAGGTACATACATACTGGGGTATTAATCTGTTTTTATTTAGAAGCATCATTTTCCACGTATGTACCTGGTACTCCAAAACTCCACTTGCCGATAGTAGGGTGAGGGGGGGGGGGTCGTCGAGTCACAGAACCGGATCACGTCTCGCGTCTCACGTCTCGAGGGGAAATGCTGTCTTGTGGGGGATTGGGGCAGGCGAGTGAAGAAGAAATAAATATTTATATTGCATATTCAACTGATGAGTGAAGGAAAATCCATGGATTTTTTAGTCATACATAACAAACGTAATGGCGTATAGACGTGGATAGGAGTCGCTAATATACTTATTCATTCCCTAATATACTAAAGCCCTGAAGGGTGCTTCCCGAACCAGGCCTCAGCATATTTTACATTTTAACAATTCCTGGGGTAGCATTGCTTGTTCCCCATTCCTCATAACAAAAACAAGGACAAAATCACCGGTACCCAAACTTCGCAACAGCGGTAACAACAGCAGCATGGCTCAAGCCAACAATCGCGGTCGTCCCCGCCTCATGAGCGATGAGTCTCCATCGATAGCTTCTTATGGCATGGGAGCAACATATGCTTCTGCTTCGTGTGATGACGGTATCGAAGTGAATGACGGCATTGAAGTGAATTCCGACGGCTACCCCGTCGCGAATGCCACACCTCATTTGCCTATACGTGCCAGTAGGCCCAAGTCAAGACGAACTGTCTCCTTTAGCCGAAATACGAAATCTGTCAAACAAAAGGTCGTTAAGCCAAAAGCCCCCATGAAGAAGCGTCACAACCCTGACCTGCCTGAACCGAAAAACGAGGATGCTGGATCGGGGAAGTACTGGAAATGTTTCACTCTTGCCGTCACTTGTTTGATCCCCGATTGCTTGATCTGCAGGCCCGACAAGGCCGCGAAACAGGCATGGCGTGAGAAGATTGCTATCTTCGAGATCTTTCTTTTCTCAAACATTGTCTTTCTTTTCTTCTTCGGAGCGATTCCTCTCTACTTTTGTCGCGTAAAAGACAACCCACTCGCTAACTATGGTTGGTACGAGGCCATTATTGACGAGACCTGCGATGTCATGAAGTATGCATCGTTCGGCCTTATCTTCACTGTTGCAGCGCTCTTGGCTCTTCAGTGTATCTGTTCCTTGTACCTCGGAGTGCAATCGCTTATCTTCCGTGTTGCGACTGACAGACCTTGGGAGCCAGGCGAATTCAAAAGCCCCGTCATGGTAATGGTCCCATGCTACAACGAAGGTGACAAGGAACTTGGAAAGACTATCAATTCCATTCTGGAATCAAACTACCCTTCAGATCACAAGGTTTTGTTGGTTGTGGCTGATGGAATCATTACTGGTCGAGGCGAGTATTTCAACACGCCTGCTACCCTGGCCAGGTTGCTCGGATTTTCGCTCGATAGCAAGCGCGATCAAGCGTACGCCTACAAGAGTATTGGGGAGGTGGTTGAAAATCGTGCCAGTGTCTACTCCGGCATTCACGAGCGCGACGGCAAACTCTTGAAGTACGTCGTTGTTGTAAAGCGTGGAACTCCAGCGGAGAAGGAATCTTCCAAACCCGGCAACCGTGGAAAGCGCGACTCCCAGCTCATTGCATTAGGTCTTTTCAATCGAGTCCACCACGATCGCAAGCGATCCGATTTAGACAAGGCTTTGATTGAAGCATTTGATGGTCTTGGAGTGCCAGTCAAGGATATTGAGTACATGCTGGCAATTGATGCCGACACAAGAATCTCCGTTCCGTCGATTTGCCACATGGTATACAAAATGCACCGGAAACCTGGTGTTCTTGCCTGTTGTGGAGAAACCAAGGTGGATAACAAGACTTCCAGTTGGGTGACCATGATTCAAGTATACGAGTAAGTTGCCGAGGGTGAACATCCGTGTTTCCCATGCACAGAATCACTAATGTGTTCTTTTGCAGATACTTTGCTAGTCACCATCTCAAGAAGAGTTTCGAAAGCGTCTTCGGCTGTGTCACGTGTTTGCCTGGATGCTTTACGATGTATCGAATGACTTCTGAGGATGGCCGTGCTTTGATTTCCGCCGACCCCATTTTCCAAAACTACGCGAGAAACGACATTCACAGCTTGCACGAAAAGAACCTTTTCCACCTGGGTGAAGACCGCATGCTCACCACGCTGCTTCTCAAGCTTTTCCCTGATATGAGCCTCTCGTTTGTTCCAATTGCCTCCTGTTGGACAATTGTGCCAGACCAATTCAAGGTTCTCTTGAGTCAACGTCGTCGATGGATCAACTCGACCTTTCACAACATGTGGGAACTCATGAAAGTAAACACCATGTGTGGTTTCTGCTGCATTTCTATGAATACCATCATCATTGTTGACACGATTTGCACGCTGATTCTGCCTGCGTCGATCATCTACGGAGCAGCTTACACCTACACTGCCATCGTGGATGCTGCCGGCATGTCGACTGTTACTATAGCTTTGTACGGTGTCCTCTTTGGAGCGCAAATGCTCATCTTCTTGGCGCGGTCTCGCTTTGATTATCTTCTCTGGTTCTTGATTTATCTTATCCTGGGTGTTCCTGTTTTCTACTTCATCCTGCCGGTTTACTCGTTCTGGCATATGGACGATTTTTCTTGGGGAACGACGCGTCAAGTTGCCGCCGGAAAGAAGGGCAAGGCCGCTACTGCCAAAGCGTCTGTTCCTCCTCAGAAGCCTAGACCACCGAAGCCAGCGCAAGAAAGACCAATACCTCCGGTTATGACATCTGTCAGCGAGGAGAGATCTCGACCCGTTCGCCGTTCCGAGCCTCCTGTGTTGGGACAGGACCATAACAAGAAGATGCAGGCAATGGGTGGGGGCCAGGTGTACGCAAGAACACACTCTTGGGAGGAGGGGTACCGAACTGGATCAACGAACAGTTCGTCAGAATCTGCAGCAATTAAGAAGCAACGCGTATCACAGGCCAAGGCCACCACTCCAACTGCGGTGAAGGCCAAGGCCACCACTCCAACTGCGGTGAAGAGTGGCGGCCCTGTGGATTTGGATGACTCTCCCAGTCCCACGAAGCCGGTTCACCCCATAACTTTCGGGAGCTTTGACGGCGACGACGAAATCCAGACGTTTGATGATTTGTATGATGACGATTACGGTCCTGACCAGGTCGCAGTCTAAGGTTGAAACGGCTTCTTATTTGTTTACTGATACACGATAATGTGAGAGATGCTATTGCCTTTGAGATCATCAGCGTGTTCAGTTTTTTCAAGCTGTGTTAAGAGTCGGGCCATGTTTCTCTTTGATTTGTGAACGATATATACGTTCCTCGTTGCTCGTCGCCTCGTGAATCCTTGACGAGCATACATGTTTCTCCCAGGCTTATGCTAGCCGAGTTGGATCGTGACTTAGCTTGCTCTTGGATGCTGTGAGTGTTGTAATGATACATTAACATACATACTCCAAGTACATTATGTAGATTACAGTATCGGTTATTCATACGTTACCATTATTTAGGACCTGGATTACTCAATATGAAGTGATCTGAGGTCGATGCGTACTGCGTGCGTACTACCAGGTAAGTCGAATGCCACGTTCAAATCTGGATCCGTCATCCCCCCCGCGTGTGAGAACTTCGAGGATTCGTGATGTCATCGTATTTCTCATGTGCTTGTGTTCAAAATTGATCGGGAAGCGACTAAATTGCGTATCTACGGTGAGGTCTTTGATTTGACAATACATCATTCTCACCATACAGAGCGCCTTTCATTTCAGTTCACTCAAGTTCAGCAATAACTTTTAACCATGCTTCGAACTTTGATACGAAAGACTCCAGCGGCACGCAGCGGAGACAGAGTTGTAGTCCTTGGCAGTGGATGGGGTGGCTTTAATATAGCTCTGACAGTCAACAAGGATGTTCCTCTCACAGTGATTTCCCCCGCCAATCATTTCCTGTTTACACCCCTTCTACCTTCTTCGGCCGTGGGAACGCTTGAGTTTCGATGTATTGAAGAGCCTGTAAGGTAAGGTCGCTTAACATTTGCATAATGAATTCCTCCCCTTCCCCCTCACCGATTGAGCAATCTCCTGATTTTTGACGACACTCAGAACTGTCTTGGGTCCAAAGGGCGAATATTTCCAAGCAAAGGCAACAAAGTTAGACACGGAACATAAAACAATATACTGTGAGTCAATTCACGACAAGCAAGAGTTCGAAATTGGCTACGACAAACTGGTAATTGCCGTGGGGGTCAAAACGAACACGTTTGGCATTCCATCTATTCAAGAAGGCGACGGAATTTTCTTCCTCAAGCACCTCTACCATGCCCGGGGCATTCGCAACAACGTGATTGATTCCTTCGAGAAGGCGTCTCTCCCGCTCGTGTCAGATGCCGAGCGTCGGCGCCTCCTGACCTTTGTCGTTGTTGGCGGTGGTCCGACCTCCTGCGAGTTTGTGGCAGAGCTTCATGATTTTCTCAAGCACGACGTGAGCCGTCTGTACAAGGATTTGTTGCCCTTTGTGAACATTGCATTGGTGGAGGCAGGACCCGCCTTGCTGGGGCCCTTTGATAAGGCCCTTCAGGCCTATGCGCAGGGTCTGTTCAAAAAACGCGACATTGATATTCGATTGGGGACGGCTGTGGTCGGAGTTGAAGATTTTAAAGGCGAGGGCTATCGTTATCCGGCCCGTAGAGCCATTTTGTCGGATGGGACGTCCATCGAGTTTGGAACGATGGTGTGGTCTGCCGGTTTGGCACCGGTAAGGTTCACTCACGCACTGGATTTGCCACGGCATGAGCGCAACGGTCGTATTCTGACGGATGAGTATCTCCGAGTTCGTGGCCACGAAGGTTCAATTTGGGCTATTGGTGATGCTGCAATGACAGAAACAGGCATTGCTCTTCCGCAACTGGCGCAAGTTGCACGACAACAAGGAATATACTTGGGCAAGATTTTCAATGGTGCACATAAGGAAGACGAAGCGCCATTTACATTCTTCAATCTTGGTTCTATGGCAGCTCTTGGTGACATGAAAGGGGTCTATGATGGCTCCAAGGTTGGCGAACCGGGAAAGGAATCAAAGGTGCCAACATTCACTGGCTTGCTGGCGTTGTTTCTTTGGCGATTTGCGTACTGGGGGCGCCAGACAAGTTATGCCAACAAGATCCTCATCCCAATGCATTGGTTCAAGTCCTACATCTTTGGTAGAGACATTTCGCGCTTTTAAGTATTGAAGTACTCGTTGTTGCTACTTGAAAGTGTTGCCTTGCAGACACGACAATTTGTGCATGGGTTCTTGATATGCGATGCCACGTCCGAATCCTTTTGGGAGATCACTTGATATATACTGTACGAGGTTGTAGTATCAGAGTACCAGTACTCCAAGTACTCTTGTACCGGGGCACAAGTACCAGTGTACCAGGTACGTATGCATACATACCGAACATATGATTTGTTGCTCGCAGCTCGCAGCTTGCAGCTCATATCCTACTATTACTATTACTATAATATATATAATTTAATTTTCCGTCCGTCCTCGATACACATACAACGGCGGACGAAATCTTGGCGTAGCCCATATACCAAAATACCCGCCAGACGTCTGACGGACGAAATGTTGGCGTGGCCCACGTATGGAAATCCCAGCCAGACTTTTGTCGTGCAAGCCCCGGATGTACGTCCGGACGAAATGTTGGCGTAGCCCATATACGGACATCCCGGCCAGACGCTTGTGGCCCGGTTATTATATAACGTTTCTATTAGCGGACGTGTTTATTGGCGGACGAAACTATTTGTGCTGAGTGCCGTAGGCTTGAAGTGCATTTGTACTGATTGCCGGAGGTGCTACCGTCGTGCAACAACCGCGGCCAATGGCCGCCCCCCAGACTGGTAATATATATAATTTAATTTTCCGTCCGTCCTCGATACACATACAACGGCGGACGAAATCTTGGCGTAGCCCATATACCAAAATACCCGCCAGACGTCTGACGGACGAAATGTTGGCGTGGCCCACGTATGGAAATCCCAGCCAGACTTTTGTCGTGCAAGCCCCGGATGTACGTCCGGACGAAATGTTGGCGTAGCCCATATACGGACATCCCGGCCAGACGCTTGTGGCCCGGTTATTATATAACGTTTCTATTAGCGGACGTGTTTATTGGCGGACGAAACTATTTGTGAGTGCCGTAGGCTTGAAGTGCATTTGTAC
>JAKSYS010000531.1:0-43670 GCA_022925895.1 Fragilaria crotonensis | reverse complement strand
GTGGCAATGACCTTGAACTATTCCATTGCTTCGATACATTGGAATCAAGCGACCTGCCTTCGTATGCCCACTATACAAATAAGTCCTCACCCATACCTGTCATTCGACCAGACAGAGTGTCAGAAACGCTGCTCGACTATCTCGATCATTCGACTTGAGATCTATCGAAAGCGCTTGGTCGCGCTCTTTCCAGGGCTGTTCCTTCTACATTGAACGAGCCCTTTTTTCATCTGCTGGGATGGTGCGACGGAAGGTGAAGGCGCCTACGTGGTGGAGTTGGTGGATTCACCTAGGTGACATGAACAATGGTCCTGTCACTTGCACGATTTTTAGCACTAGAGCAATCCAACCATGCGTACTCCAACCTCGCTGACGAGCTCTATGTGACTGCTACTAAGATACCGAACTCGCTTAAAGAGCCGAATTTATTTGTCATCACTCAAACTGAGCAAGGTAATTTTGAAACCGCAACATCCGACGACGAACGTGGAGATGGCAGCAACATTGTGATCGATGCATTGAGATATCTCATCGTTAAGTTATCGTGGCACCGAATCGATGCTATCCCCGTCGAACTCCCAAAGTCAAGCGATCACAACGTCTGTCTCACCTTGAGAAGTCACATCGACTTGTGCAAAAGTGCGACTTGGGCAATGCTAGGAGATACAGAGGAGAGTCGTGCCACCTTTGAATCACAAGTGCCAGTCCTCCTATCCGTCCTCCACAGTCATGCTCAGGTATTTTCACCTGACATTGTTTCGTTAGGAACGTTGAAGCGACTTTTATCATGTCCTGAGCTGGCTGTCTCAGCGTGAGGATTATTTTACTGCCTCTTGCATCGCCCTTGGGCTCCTTGGTGATGTGGAATCGTGGCACGAACTTAAGCTCCTCAAATGCACTGGAGAAGATGACTACGACGATGATCAAGACAGCCTCGAGTGTATTTTTGACAGTATTGTCCCCTTATCCGAAAGGAACGCTATCATTGTATCCTAGACAGTCCGTTGTCTCACGTGGCCGATAATGGTAGGTTGCTTAGCGAAAGGTGGCCTTGTCATGTCAACGATCTTGGATTCCTCTTGCGACGCAACACAGACTATGACTCAGCAAAGGCCGAGTTAATGCTTGCGGCCGTGACTACAAGATGTGTGTCCGTGAGCCTGAGACGGTAAATATTGCTATGGGATCAGGGTACGAATACTCCGAAAACTCCAATCCGGAAGACCTGCTTTGGGCTCTGAGGGCGCTTCTATCTGTTGGTGTTGCGAGAGATGAATTGTCCCGAGCTATTGTGCTTGTGAACGTTGCTATGCCTGACGAATTACGGTACCGAAAACCCACGAGCTCCGATGCGCGCTCGCCCCCTCTGGACTTCTGCAAGGCTATGGTTTCCACTATCATATCAGCGTCTCCGGATGCGGCGTCTCTTCTGCTGGGCTTAGTTGATGAGGAGTCTCGGAAAAGATATTGGAGGTCTCTTTCACGGGAGGCTCAACTTGAGTTTGCACTCATTGATGTTGACGACAAATGTCCGTTGCTGTGCCAGGAAGAAGTTCGAATATGGGCGCTGAAGTGCTTAGACGAGTGTGTCACCCAGGAAGCGTCACCAACTGCAGTCAATCTGAATGATTTGATGCCCACGAGCTGGTTGCGAAGGTTGTGCGAGGGCTGCTTACAAAACGCAGAATGCGACTTCGGTCAGATTCTAACATATGGCGTTTCTGACAGTCCCGATGACGATGACGAGGGGACGCTGAATTACGTGACTGAATTCGCGAACATTCAGCAAGCCCTCACGGCTACCTCATCTAGTGGCGGGCTTGATTTTGACCTCATTATTCCTGCGCTTCTCATTTTGCAGCAGCGCGAAATGACTTGGAACGAGGAAGCTGTGGTCTCAACTCAACGTGTCTTGGATGCAGCATGTTACATGGCAGGTCGTCATGGACATAGCACTTTTCCCTTCGATGGCTCGACTGTCATGCGGCAATGCGTATCGGCAAGCAATGTAGCTGCTGGAGCCAACTTACTCGGAGGCACGAATGGCTTGGTCCTGAGTTGCTGTGATATTCTGATCCAAGGCGCGGCAATTCGACATGGCGACAGCTGAATCATATATATTAGATGACAATCTGTCACCGGCAGTTTTGACTTCACGTGAAGCTGATCGAGAAAATGCCTTCGCGATTACTGACGGGCACCGCCAGGTCTTGTGGCTGCTCTTGAACCACGTGCTTAACGTGCGAACGTTCGAGAGTTTCGTCCCATCCACATGCGGGGTAAGGTGGACCCCGTATTTGCCGCGCAAGCTTGTCTGCGAACATGGTTGGCATTGTCTAGTTCAACAGACTCAAACCCTTGGTTAGTGAATGGTTGCGCCGCAATCTTGAGATTGACGGCGAAAAATTAGTCCCAAAAGGCTTGCCTGTGCCGCGCTCACGCGAGTCCTGATGTGGCTGACCTCGGATCAGTCTACAGACGAATTAGCCACAATCATGGGGTTGAGAGCACCTTCCTTGTCCAACTTGCGCAGTCTTGCCATGGTTTGTTGGAAACCGTTCCC
Organism: Fragilaria crotonensis; assembly: GCA_022925895.1. NCBI lineage: Eukaryota > Bacillariophyta > Fragilariophyceae > Fragilariales > Fragilariaceae > Fragilaria > Fragilaria crotonensis. Next base: position 41,107 of record JAKSYS010000531.1, on the reverse strand, counting down.
CAGTCGGTGGCAGAAGACATTATTGCCCGTGCCGACGACAACTTTCGTTCTCCAATACCTTCCCATTAGCCACCTTATAGTGTTTGCTTCTGCTTAAATCAACCCTCTTGCTTCGCTCCACATTCTTCTACGAGAAGTGTTTGATTTCCTGACTCTACAACAACAGCTATTGTAGTTTAAGAATTGATCGGCGTAGCGCAAATACTACAAGCCAGTGCTTACAGATTGTGATGCGTGGTAAACCGTCAAACTACCGGTAGAAGTTTTCTGTTTGCCCATCTGTATACTATACCGGTAGGATATGTCAGCATGCGAGTACCTACCGGTAGTACCAGGTGGTAATCATACCGAAGTTGTGGTACAACTACTTGTACCAGGTATGGAGGACGAATTGTCTACTGTTGTTTGTTTGTTTGTCTGCGTAGATAAAATTACCAACACACTTGGACCAGCACACACATCGACGAACACAACAAAACGCATTCCGAGAAGAATACTACAGTATCAGATGGATCGTAGCAGACGAGACCATTGCCCCCCGTTTCCTCATGCGGGTTGCCAGCAGCCGTCATGGAGCCAGAGAAAGACACATTAGCTCCTGATTGTTTCCGACCCTAATCCGTGTTTTGCAAATGTCGACTTCGAATAGAAATGATACAAGGAACGACGATGACGAGTCCAGCACTCAACATCCACTGGTTCCAACCGGCCTCCTGCCCGCGTACTTGGCGGAAGCCTTCGGAGAAATCTATGAAGAAGACGGCCTCTTGGTTTTGGGTAAGGGATTGGGGCTGTTGCCTCTGTTAGCTGCCTTTGTCCGTTTCTACGGTGACGTTGAAGAAGGATATAGTGCAGATTCCAACGCAAAGAAGCCTCCGCTTGTCTTTGTTTTGGGTCTCAAGGACAATGAACGCAACGCGCTGGTATCGATACTGGAAACATGGGGAACACCTCCACATCTTCTTCCGACGATGGTGACGAACGAGAGTGGACAGGGAAAAGATCGAGCCGGTAGGTTTCTTCGAGGCTTTTGTAATCAGGTTTACTTATATTTCCCCCTGGCGAGAACTCACTGATTTCTCTCAGTTCTTTACCAGCAAGGTGGAATTTTTTGTATAACGACGCGTATTCTTATTGTAGACCTTTTGACTAGCATCGCCAACCCCAGCGACATTGAGGGAATGCTGGTTGCGCATGCCGAGAATGTGACAGAACAATCCACCGAGGCATTCATTCTTAGAATCTTTCAGACGCAAAAGCAATTCGCCTCGAAGGATGGAACTGGTAAGGGATTCATCAAAGCTTTTTCGGAATCACCTGAGGTGCTTCTTTCGGGTTTTGCCAAGATTGACAAGGTGATGAAGGCTCTGTATGTGCGGCGACTATATTTGTACCCACGATTTCACTCAACCATCGCTGATGAACTTGAGCGACGAGCCCCCCTCATGTGGATGAACTCCATCAACAATTGACGCCAAAGATGAAGGAGATCCAAAATGCAATAGCTGCTGCAGTGCAAACATGTATTCGAGAGCTTAAGGCGTCAACAACCTTGCTGGAGTGGAAGGACGACGAGCTGTCTGTTGAGAACTGTGTCACCCAAGATTTTGATCGGGCTATTTCACGGCAGTTGGAAGGTGACTGGCACCGTCTCAAACCTCAGACAAAGCAACTAGTTCAAGACCTCCGCACACTCCGAACTCTTTTTCTGTCTCTGATTCATTATGATTGCATTGCCTTTGGAAACTGATTAACTCTATCAAGACGATTTCCGCTGCATCGCGGCAGCCAAGCATGTGGTTGTTTACTCCTGCTGCCGATATGCTTTTTCGAAAAGCCAAAGAGCGCTTGTACAATGTTGTAAGGCCAAAGCCGACACAGAATGTGCCTGACCTCGTTGCCAAACTTGAACCTATCTTGGAAGAGAATCCCAAATGGCGGCTTTTGCGACAGATTGTCAAGGAAATTCATGACGAAACCGCGAAATCTCCAAATACAACGGCTCCTGTAAATGTCCTCATCATGGTCAAAGATGAGACATCAGTGGAAGTGATACGCAGCTATCTTGTGGATGGCAAAGAAAAGACTATGACAGGTCGCTGGCTACGATATCTAGAAGGTCACAACGATCGGTCCAGATCAATTACCAAAAACGCCGGTGGCTCCTCTGCCATCACTGAAGAAAGTCGACTGCTACTCGAAGATGAACAACGTGCTCGACAAGCTCTCTATGGTCGAAACTCATCGAGGGCCTTGACAGGATCGAAACGCAAGAACTTAAACCAAGTCCCTGACTACATGCGCAAGCATCGCAAGGTTGCTGCTGAAAAGAGTCGAGGCATAGCTACGAGACAGACCGAAGACCTAGAACGCAGGGCTGTACTCGATGAAGCGTTGGAGGTCACAGACCACGATTTAGGTTCCACGTTGCCGCGCTTATTAGAAAGGAACGAGGAGGACAACGATGACAACGATGAATCCAAGTGGTTCGACGTTCACATGGCAAACGAAATGCGACTGTTCATCAGAAGTTATTCATCGATTGATGGAGATCAAGCAAGTTTATTGCTTCAAGATCTCAACCTCGTTATGTCGTCCTCTATGACGCGGATGTCTCTTTCGTTCGAGCAGTTGAAATCCACTCCAGTTTGCAACCTGATGATCAGGAACGTATTCGGGTATATTTCATGCTGTTCGAAGCCAGTGCAGAAGAAAAGAAATCTGAAAGGCACTTGAACGAGAGCAGAACGCCTTTGAACGGCTGATTCACCACAAAAGATAATGGCACCCACCTTAACACATTGTCCGGAACTACTCAAGAGATGCAGCAGGCTATGGAGAGTGGGTGTGTGGCAGGAACGTATGCCGGCGGTTCATTGCCGTTGTCTGTTGACACTCGCACTGGAAGAGGGAAGGCCAAGGCTGACACTGAGAAACGAGACATTGCTGTTGATGTGCGAGAATTTCGTTCGGCTCTACCCTCCATATTGCACCAAGGAGGCATGCGCCTTGCCCCAGTGACTCTGACCGTCGGCGATTTCGTCCTCAGCAATGTGCATTGTGTCGAAAGGAAATCAATCTCTGATCTTTTTGGGAGCTTTGCATCCGGTCGGCTCTTCACACAAGCCGAGAGCATGTCCAAATGTTACAAGTGCCCTTGCCTTCTAATCGAATTTGACCCCAGCAAGTCGTTTTGCTTACAGAACGTTAACGAAATGGGAATCGAAATTCGAACAGACTCGGTTTGCTCAAAGATGGTTCTACTGACGTCGCACTTTCCTCAATTACGGCTCCTCTGGTCGCGGAGTCCCCACGAGACTCTGCGGATCTTCAAGGATTTGAAGCAGAACCACGATGAGGTAGATGTTGACAAGGCTGTGGAAATGGGCAGAAACGAATCAGTTGAAGCTTTCCTGAAGGAAGCGGACGAAGACGACGACGAAATCAATGAAGTTGCACGTGACATGCTGTTGCGGTTACCGGGAGTCAACGTCCACAACGCAAGGAAGATCATGCAAGGGTGTGATTCGATTGCAGAATTAGTAGACTTGCCACGCGACGAACTGAAACGCATCGCTGGACCTGTTACCGGGCAAAAGCTCTTCACGTTCTTTCGCCAAAAGATGGGAGCGACGTAATTGAGCCGTTTGCTTGCTGACAGGAAAATGGTCTTGTGGCGCTATTGAGATCTACCTAAACCAACTTCTTGACCTTCCACTGTCGATATAATTCCGAAGCTCAATTCATGCTTGCTGCAGTCAAACCTCGCTTCTGCCATTAGTCACTTAGTGTTGGCTATTGGCTACTATTTCCGATATCTACATATGCTATGCTAGCTATTTTCGACGTGGATGCTTTATTCGAGTCAGGTAGACTCATCAACGACGTTCAACTTGTTGACAAGGTAGTGTCTATCGGAGAAGGTCATCCATCCATCAGTAGCAGGTAACATCATAAGACTGATAATACTCAAGGCATTGTTGCCTCATCGCTATACTGCAACGGTATGGTCAAGGAGTCTTCCGCAACAGCCACAAAACTTGCCAATGCCGTGACACTGTCCTTGTAGACTCCCAATAGCTCGCCATCTTTCAGCTTTCTGCCCCTGACACCGAATCCAGCCGTAGTGTACAACTTTTCGAACGATGAAATAAAGCTTTGGTACGAAGAAGCCAGTTTTTCGGCATCCATGCCATCTTCTCCCCACGGACCAGCGTGGTGCATGCCTTGCGAATCTCGGAAATGGAGGCTCTCGGATCGCTGCCATTAACTCCAGGTACTGATCATTCACGACATAAAGTTCTAGTGCATCAATCAGCTTCTGGGCACGCTTGACGCCTCGAATGGCGGTGGATGAGGCGACCTTGTTTGTAACGTCAGCGTGAGCTGCGTGTGGAAGTAGGACGGATCCGGCAAGCGATGCCGCTGCTGCATCCAGAAGCTGTCGACGGGAAGAAGGGGAGACTACCGAAAATCCTTGGACCACCGTCAGGCAAGAGAGAAGCAACAACGTTAACTTCATGATGAGTTTCGAGTATATACTTGTTGATGTGCACGATGACGTGATTTCAATCCGATGGCGGTAGTTTTTTTCGCTTTTACTGATGCTGTCATGAGTGAGTCATGACTCCTGGTTCATGACTCATGACTCATGACTCATGACATGTGACATCCTTACTAGTGGTATTTGGGAGGTGGCGCGACGGGCGTTGCGAGAGGCTTGTGGCTGGCGTTGTTGCAACGGGTGTGTGATCTGTTATTTAGATGGCGTACTGTGCGAGGTATTGGCGGTTACCAGGTACTGGTAGTACCTCATGCAAGTCATGCACGTGTACTCCAGTACCAGGTACTGTATCTCATACAAGGTACTTGTACATCGCCAGTACTCCAGTATGGAATATATCTATGAAATGTACAGTACCAGTCCTTCACCACCAAGGGAAACATCCCATAGAAGAAGAAGTAAAAGCAACTTACCACTGCCGTGTCGTCAAGGACTGCAGTCCCTGGTAGCATCCAACATCGTCTGGTTTCAGGTTCCAGGATACTCCGGAGAACACTGTAGTTGGTTGTCAATCGCCGTCCTCGTCAGGATACGATGGTTTTTGAGTTGCCCGAAGCAGTTGTCGATGACGGCACAGACATAGACGATTGGCCAGAGAGTGATGTCGAATGTGATGCACCAGCGGAACAAGACGAACTGGTGCGAGAGCTTGACTACGAATGGGAGCAAGAACAGAACCGATATTTCCGTGAGGCTGATGATGAGATTCAGCGTCAACTGGAACAAGAAATCGATGATGCTATTCAAAAGGAACTAGATGAACGGATGGAGGAACAGCTCAACAAATATATGCAACGACAACAACAAATAGAAGACGACATTGAGAGCGTTTTGTACATGGAAAGAATCCTTGGTTTCACTGAGCAGCGCCCTGCTCTTCCCGTGACAGTTGCAGACGTTGATGCGACGATCCAGCCAATAGTTAAGGCCTACATGGCAAATGAAAAGCTTAAGCAAATTGCAACGACTGAAGGTCCGCCGCGTGCGTAGGTTGTAAGATGATGGGCTCAGCTGCCTGCACGTATGGCACATTTTGCAACCGTTACATCGTTGGAGGAGAAAAGAACTACAGTGGCGCGCAGGGATTATTCTATAAGAGTTCTTTGTACAAACGTAGCTGTAGATATTCAAGTAATTCAATCGATGCGACACGATCGAAGTCGCTGTTCAATCTTCTGGCGGACATTCTCAGGCACGCTTTCTTGATTGTCGACATCAAACTTTTTCAGTGCTCTGCATCCCATCAGGACCAAGTTGTCGCATCTCGAAGGCTTTGTCAGATCCCATCGAACAAGCTCCAAAACAGTCCCAAGCTTATCTCCGGTGACACCGCATCGGTTTCTCCAGACCTCGAGGAGATATTCAACGTCGTCTCCGTCTATCTGAATAGGCCTGACCCAAATTCCATTGACAATTCGGCCTTCCATGTCATTCTCATCGTCGCCATGCTCGGTTGCTGGGACGACACCTTCTACTGATTCTTATCTTCAGCTCGCGCCGCTTCGCGTGTTGAAAAATACGGTTCCGAACATTGCGACCAACTCGTTCTCCAGTGACAGGGGCGAAAGGCTTATTTCTAGCTCACAAAGTGCCGTGGCGGCAAGAGTCTGTCCCATCACTGCAGGCATGGTGCCCAACACAGGTATGATACGGATTCTCATGCCGTCGACAGCACCAAATTGATGAACGCCTTGCTCCTTTTGCTCATCCGTAAAATCCGCTAGCTTGACAACGGTCTTTTCCGAACTATACACCACCGTCAGCTTCTCCATATCATCCATGTATGACGTGTCTCCGTGTAGCAGACGTTTGATGGATTGGCGAAGTTTGCTGGCCAGAGGGTCGCGACTGGCAGTCCGAAGGTCCGAAATGTGGAGACGAGTGACATCAGACTTCCCACCCGCACCCATGCAGGAAATGACTCGTACATTGAGCTTCATGCATTGTGCCAGCAAGGCCGCCTTGGTGGGAATGTCGTCAATGGCATCAATTACCAAATCCCAATCGTGACCATCGAGCAGCTGGGGTCCAGTTTCTGCGGTATACATTTGCACGATGTCTTCAAGTACCAAGTATTCTGGATCAGGACATAGACGCTCGCAGAATCGCTTCATGCAGCTTGCCTTGGGGGTTCCTACATCGGCAAGAGTTGCACAAGCATGACGGTTTAATGACGACAGTGAGACTTGATCAAAGTCAATCATTCGCAGGTGACCAACCCCAGATCGCGCCAGCATATGGGCCGCATGAGAGCCCACTCCACCGAGACCAACAACGACAATCTTTGCACCTCGAAGTCGTTCCATGCCGTCATCGCCGAAGTACAGCGTGTGTCGCGACAATTGCTCGTCACGGAGTTCCTCGGGTATGCTGCTATTTGTATTGTGGCGGCCTTTTTCACTTTCGCTGGACCTATCAGACTGTTTCTTTCGATTCCATATTGACAGGACCAGCGCGATGCCGTTGCTCTGCTGATAAAACTTGTCAAGGTCGACCGTAACAACACTGCGTTGGCATGTGCACTCATCTTGTTGTTGTCAATTGTCCGTCGGTTTGTATGGTGTGTGGTGGTCGGAGGTCGGAGGGAGTTCCTCTTTTGCTGTGTGCAAGAAAGGAAAGACTCAAGTCATTAAGTAACTGAAGACAAAATATACATACGTGCTACTAGTACAAGTACGCCGTACTCCACCAGTGCCTACGAGTGTCAGCTGGCAACTGGCAACTGCTGTATGTTGAGCATGGGCAGAGCATGGGGTGTATCCTCTTGTGTGCGATGTGTACTTCTACTATATCGTTCACGCCTACTGGGTACTATACCATTACTGCACTAGGTGTTGTGCTGATCGAGTCATTAGTCATGTGACCGGCTCCCAGAAAATCTGCTGGATTGCATAGCACGTATTTTATGTGCATTTTTCCCACACAGACGAAATAAGAAACTTCCCGTCGACCACCACTTCATTATTGAATAGATTGCAGCGGCCTTGTCTACTTTCAGTTATCATGGACAACGAAAGCTACGATGTGAGTGTTTCCCATTGAAGGTTTCCGGCAGACTGGCAGTGAGCGAACGCTCCGCAATTTCTTGCCCAGTTGACTTCCAAGCCCCAACCAGGAATAACTATTGTACGAGCTATGGGAGGTTCACTGGATGTCTTATGTGCGCCTATTTTAATAGCAACTGACGAGCTCTGTTTGACGAAATGTACCCCAACGGCAGCATGATATTTGATTAACGCGTTGACGAAACCCCTCACATCATTTCTCCCTCCCTCACCTTCAGTTCATCTTTAAAATTGTTCTTCTTGGAGATTCGGGTGTTGGAAAGTCAAACTTGGTCTTTCGCTTTACTAAAAACGAGTTCAATAAAGACTCAAAGTCCACCATTGGAGTGGAGTTTGCCACCAAAACGGTGCAGATTGAAGACAACAAGCTGGTGAAAGCACAGATCTGGGACACTGCCGGGCAGGAACGCTATCGCAGTATCGCATCGTCCTATTACCGCGGTGCTGTAGGTGCATTGTTGGTGTACGACGTTACCGATAGAAACTCCTTTAATCATGTTCCGATGTGGCTCAAGGAGGTTGAAGAAAATGCTGAAAAGGACTGTTTGATCATGTTGGTTGGGAACAAGACAGATCTTAATGATCAGCGCACAGTATTCGTAAGAGACGGGCGGTCTTTTGCAAGAAAGAATGGACTAGCCTTCATTGAAACTTCTGCCCTGGATGCCACTGGTGTTGACACTGCCTTTCAACGAATTCTGCAGGAAATCTACAAGACGCAGACGAAAAAGCAACTTAAGAATGTCAACCGGGCGACCGAAGGCCATTCAGGGGGAACTGGTGATGGTTTCCAGGCCGGGCGCGGACAGGCCATCAGTCTGCACAATCCACCAGAACCGGAACACATGCAACCGCAGAAGAGTGGAGGGTGCTGCTAAGTGTTTTTTCGATTGAGAGTATTGTAATTTAGGTTTGCGATGCTTTGTGTGTAGCTTGTTCCGATTTAATAACGGTCAGTCCCAGCACTACCACTATCGCAAGGCAATCACTACTACTAGTGTTTGTTTGTTATACCAAATGAGAATGGTCTGACGACGGTGACCTTAATGATTACCTCGCTCCTACCTTTGCCAAGAAATACGACATTGGGAAACTCCAGCTCCGTTCTGTGCATAACTAAGCACGGGGCAAGAACACATCAATTTGTTCGACAGTGCATTCAGCTCAGCTAAAAATAAAAATTAATTTCGATTTAACGCAGAGTCCTGCAGGTAAGTGATCGACGAGTAGGCTCGCCAAATGGCTGATCTCTTGTGGTTGTATACGCGATAGATAAACTGAAAAGTGGCTGAACTTTTTCGAAGTTGATGGGTTGTGGGTTGTGGCCATGTGTTAGATTCTACTTTATGCAGCGAACTTGGAAATAAAAGACGCCGTCCTTTGAATAAGGGTGCAGAGGCGTCAGGACGCATCAGGAACAGGCAGTCAGTATGACGTACTCAGTGCACGCGACAATTCCCGCTGCAGATATTGAACCCTATCAAATTCGTTCATCTTCGCGTCAATCATTGACCATTTAAGTTGTACTCGTATCTCGGAGTACATAGATCAGAACTTTCATTGGTCATCAGAAGTACTTTATAAACAAAAACCTAACATGCATTATCTGACAAAAGGAATGTAGTACTCGACTCGCATGGCAGCTGGAGTAACAATGTACTTCGGCACAGTGCACGACGCATCCGACGAATCTGTTTTAAACTGGGGTCATATCGCTTCCCGAAGCCCGAATTGCTGGTTGGCGAAAATTTAAGGGAGGGCTGTTGTGGGAGTCTCAATGATGGTGGCATCTTCATGAAGTCATTGACAACTTTTTTAGAGATATCACCGCGTTTCAGCTCGAGTACGCTGTTCAACCTTTCAATCAACTGGATCGTCCTTGAGACCAAGTCCGACTCCTCTTCTCATCAGATACTTTGTTCTCCCTTCCTCCTCCACCACTGGAGTAAGCACTCGACAATCCGGGCAAATCACTGCTTCCGCATCAGGGACACACAGCAGGCAGACATCACACCAGGCACATGGCACGGAGGCGGCAACTCCAGACTCTACAGCCTGAACGGTCTCATGCGCTCCACGGAGATCCATAACGAACCCTGGAGCAACTTCGATCTTATGGAGAGGGCTGGTAGCTCGTGGTGAATGTTGGACTTGTCCAAAGGTCGTTGATCTTACTTCTCGTTCAGGAGACCAGCGGTGGCGCTCAATAGTGACAGAGTGGCCATGCTGCGTTGATGTATTGGCGTATAAAGCGCCTGGCAACGATTCGTTGACGGCATCGTGCATCATTTCTGATTGTCGGTGCGGTAATTCTCTGTTGATAGAATAAGATAGCGGTGGATCAGGAGCTCTCGAGAGGAACGCCATCGCAGCCTTGGGGCTTCTCACTTCGTCAAATACGGAGTCGGATTTTAATGACGAAGTCGGTGTGAGCTTCATTTTGGCTTTCATCAAAAGGTCTGCTTGGCTCACGTCATCTAGAGGCCGGCTTGATAGAGTGCCAGTGGATTTTCGACGTGACAGTCTGCTGAAGATGTCAGCAACGTCTTGCGTATCGAAAGACAAGTCCAAATCCTTAAGGTTTGGGTATAGCGATGGTCGCAGCTTGTCTGCTTCTCGACAGCTTTGCGATCTAATCATAGGCGACCTTCCATCAGCGGTTGAGTTGATTCCTTCAACTTCAACTGAACACTTCAGAAGCTCTGCTTTCGCTGGATACAACGATGGTTCGCTCAAATCATTCACCTTTCGTGCTGGAACAAGGTTTGTGAGATCGAACTCTCTTCCCTCAACTTTCAACAGAAGCAGCGAAGACTGTCGCTGCGGTTCTGCGCTAGTAACACAGCTCACATCCATCATCGTTGGGATTTCCTTGTGATAGGGACGTATTATACTGCGAGCAAAAGAGCGACAACCTCAGTAGAAGTTTCGTACAAGAAGGCCTTCGTTAGAAGTGTTTCATGTTTCATGCTCATTTCTCGTTTCTCGTCTGCTTTACTCCCCTACAGCAGCTCTTGACTATAGACTATAGGTGCACGTGTAAGTGAGTACATGAACCATGTACCATGTGCCAATCATAGGCGGATATCGCTAAGTGCAATCTGTGCTTCTCCTTCAATCATCGACCGTCTCTAACTGTTTCACGAAGGGCATATCGGTATAACATAGGACGTATGAATACAGAAAACTTGTGGTAGATACTTCGTTAGACATTCAGATTCACTTAAGAACTGTACTCATATGACTATGTTGCACGACGTTTCACCCTCGTGCATACACGTACAATCTTGCAGCACTCGTGTAGACTTGTATGCATAGTTTCGAGGGCGATGCTACCGGTACAGTACTTGTTGTTGTAATAAGGAAGACACGTATGCAGTAAGTATGGCTTGTTTCACCATGAGGCAATATATGGTAGGAGCACGTAGACTCAGTATTCTAAAATTTTAGTTGAACTGAGAAACTGCCTCCAATCCTCCGGCAGTCTCCTCAAAATAGAACAAGAATTCGGTATGATCCATAAATCTATATCTTCGACAATCTGTTTCATTCGCATCTATTTGCACTACGAGGCCGAAACGATGAAGAAGCAACGAGAATAATTGAAGGTGAGCTGCACGTTGAACAGATTCGTCTTTATCGGTCTTGCATTTCCGAAAGTACCGATAGCGTCTCAGACGTTATACTCCTGCTGCTGGCGTTTCATTCTTTGCTGCCATCAGAACAACGTCCTCTATTGCAGGCGAGACAAAGCTTTGCACAAAGCCAGCATCAAAGTCAACTACAGCTCGGTGGGTTTTGAATTCCTTCCTGACGCGTTCAATCCGAGGCAAGGTGAGTGCTGTAGGAATACTGTCCTCGCAACTGTTCAGGTTTTGTTGATGAAGGACAAAGTATGCACATATGTATGATCGTGCCCGTCGAAAGCTTTCGCACTGTCACTGTTTTGAGGACATCTCTGCTTGTACATTCTTTCACTAACGCCTTGAAAGATGTCTTTCCCTTTTAGAATCCAGTGGCATTTTGCGGTAGACACTCTTCGACACCCCCAACTGTATTCAATTCCCTCGCCGGCCATTTCGGCGTGGAACTTTGGAGTGATGAGGACCGAAACTCCAAGTGCATGTCCATGCTGCAACGCTGTCATCTCTTCAGCAAAGTCAAGACACGATGCCATCAGATATTTTAAGCTCCAATTTTCGGCATCCTCCATATCTTCACCATCATTCTTGTCCTTCGCAATATCCATTGTATACTTGTCAATATTGCCTTCATCTATCCATCCTCGCTCCCAAAGGACTTGCATGAGACCTTTCGGCTGGCCTAACCAACCTTTTTCTCCCTTGTCCTTTCCACTTTTGGATCCAAATTGTTATCCCTTGCAATCTGTTGTAATTCGGTCAGGCGATATTGGCGGCGATTGCTCAAGATATTGAGTGGAGCGAGCTCCGATTTGAGTTCAGCGATGGTTTTGTTTCGCATTCGCGGAATGCCTGCCGGAGATGGGAGTATGCGGTCATCACGGTTAAGTTCCGTTCTTGTGGTGACATCCAGAATGGACCATCATCCTCCGAGGTAAACACAAAAGATTGTGTGTCGCCAACGTTTAAGGTTCGTGCAGCATGCATCCCGAGGTACCCATCGTGTTCCTTTATTTTTGACTCACGCATTATTGGTTGTGCTCCTCCATAGCTTCTATTCATACTGTAAGCATCTAGACCGCCCGTCAATTTCTTTGAATGTCCCTGCGAATGATCAAACAGAAAAACGAAGTCAAATTGGGGGTATATAACTTTGATGCAGTCGACGCAGTCCTCAAACTGCATGCTCATGTGATTGTAAGTCCAATACCCTTCGTTGTTTGCTCCCACCGAAACTCACAACAAATGGCGATTCTTCCAGGTCTTTCTTGGACACTTGGCCATGAACTGCAATCGCTGCATCAAGGTCAACATAGTTATGACCACGACGAGTCTCATTTATTTCTTCCATCTGAATCCGACTGATCGGAACTCGAATCCGGTTTCACGCGATTGAATTGCGGAGAGCATGAGGCTCATTCCGTCCGTCTTTGGCAAAAGTGGACGTTGACCTAGTGGCCCAACCCATTGGCGTGATTTGAGCAGAAACTGGTTGAACACGCTTTCATCTTGGCCGAAGATCATCAGTGGTTTCAGACCTAGCGGCTTGCGAACGCTGAGGTTCCCTCCAAACATACCAAAGCCCATTTCCTCCGCAACCGAATGAAGAAAATCAAAATCGTCCACGTGGAATTCAATCATTTCTTTGCCCGAAGGCTGCTCTTGGTAAGAATATCCTTGACCTCCGACGTCGTCTGAAATTCTTTTCTCTGACTTCCACTTTTCCACAGTTTCTCTTCTCACTTGAATCCATCGATGGGTTCGAGGTTCAAGCTTCGATAGGTATTTCGTGCAGAACTCGTTCCGGTGGAATACGACATTGGGTCTCTCATGCCCATCAACAAAGAAGGATTTCTTGCGACTGTCGTAATGAAAGCCGAGACGTCGAAGCCATCGCCAGGTTGTCGTCAATGAGATAGGAGAATCTAGATACGTCTGAAGGAGTGGGCAGCAGTCTTTAATTGTAGTACTAGATTCACCGTTCTCGTTTGTTGCATTCTCCTCCGTGTCATCGTCATTCACCTGCGAACAATAGTTAGGAATTATCTTAGTGATCAGCTCGTTACGTGCCGATTCCACTGTTAGGTCAGCAAGGCTTCCAATACAGTAGTCAATCCATGGTAATGTGATTTCTTCACGGAAGTACTCTAGAAGATCAGGGAGTGGTTTCTTTTGTTTATGTATCTTCGGGTCTGGTAACGGAAAGTGCTCGCGATTCGCTCGCAGTAGGATATTCCAGCCTGCAACTGTAAGCTTGCTGGTTGCGGCTTCAATGCCCATCCTATTGCTATCATAGACAGCCTGGGAGCAGCAATCTTCTACCCACCGAGCAGAGTTCATCTCCTCCAAGGCCATGATATATGCTAAGCAAAGAATGGAGCATCGCTGTCGTATTATGAAGATATCATACGGAGAACAGAGATTGTCTACATCATGCTTATCAATGAGGTCTCTCCACCCGTCAGGACTTCTATTGACTTGCTGCAGCCTTTCTATACGTTGCTGAAGAACATCAACAACGCTTCGGTTGTCGGTTGAGCTCCCAAGGAAGAGCTTTTTGCCCCGGACTGTCCCAGTAGCTCTCTACCGAGATAATTGCCGAATCAGATCCAGAAGCAAGTTGAGAAGCCTTTGCTTTCTTCTGACTACCAGGAGATTGTGCCGCAACAGCTGCACCTGCTTCAGCTTTCCTCTTTGCTCTCGATTGATATGAATTTCCGTCGTCAGATCCACAATTTCCGATGAACCACGTGCCACACTATAGCGATCATTTATTCCTGCGTCTTGCAACAGAGACAAGAAACATTTCTTTCCATCTGGCGGACGTTCGACCAATCCTCCGGGATCTGTTACGTAGTATCCCCAGATCTTTCGTTTTGGATTGCCGAAGATATCAAGGCCTTTGGCTGACCTCCGGAATCGGCCAGTATCATTCAATTCTGTGAAGTCATCAAGTGTTGCGCCTTCGCATGATGAAATTGCTTTGTTCAACATGCCTCTATCGAATCCAAGGGCCTTGAGAGTTGGAAACTGGGCATTGATTGCACGGAAATAGAGTTCGTCTGACAGCCATTTGTCTCGGTATCGTTGTTGCTTGGTGATTTCAAGCCAACACTGATAATACGTTGCGAGCGTCTTCATTATGTCTCAACTGCCGACCCTCGCAAGTTAAACTCTGCCTTGAAGTATATTATTGATCCAGTCGCAACAAAAGGCTCGGCAGTTACGAAGTGTAAGTTGGTGAAGTTGTCGTTACAATATCATGGTCCGAACAACTTTTTTTGGTGTGGTTTCGATCGTCTTGTTTCGATGTGCGAGGCTGCCATCCCCTGGCATAAAACGAAGACGTCACGGATTTTGTACTGATCCTACACGAGTTGCACTATATTTTGCTACGAAGCGAAACAAGCCATATGCACTATCTTGAGCCGTTGAACGCCTACTCACGTTTTTGTCGTACTCGCATAAACATAGTATCTGGACAACCAAAATTACGAGAGTAGCTGGACGGATTTAGAAACCGCTAATTTCACCACATACATGCACGAAGATTGACGATTTCACTAACTAGAGAGTAGTACTACGCCCTTAAACATATGGGGTTACCGTAGCTTGTTTGTGGTTAGGTGGGACAGTTCAAAAGATGGGGCGAGTTAAAATTTTGGATTTTTTTGGGAATGTAAACTTTCGCTTGTAATTAAATTGCACATTTTGTATCATGTCAAAGCAACGAACGTCAGTACTGCTTCTATTACACTGTTAGTACTTGTTGGTATGCCGGTAATCTAATATTCTGTCAAATTTGCAGTCAAATATCCAACTTTTGCATTTCTTGCGGCCGCTTCAAAGTCAACATGGTCAAAGTCAATTTTGATTATAGAAGTGCGTTCACGTCGCAATTTTTTAATCCTACGGCACCTTCCATACAAAAAATTACATGCTACTAATTTAATCGCATTTACGGTCGCAAAAGCATGCGTTCAATTACGAACCACGAAATATTCCTGCTGTCCATGTCAACTGCAATTCGAATGTAATCATTGCTGAATAGATAAATTCCAAGATGGCAGACTCCTAGAATAGACCCTTCCGATGTATTTGTAACGTGAAGAAAAACCTGTTCCGACTTGAGATTGTCAAAAGGGACTCAATTTGCCACACTAGTGACTGAATGTCCAGTTACTATGTTTAAAAAAATCTCGAAAAATAAAATTAGACCACTCATAACTCCATCAATATACACTGTATCACTGCTTTGAGTAGCTGAAAAGAAAGCCCTTTATGAGATCTTCAATTTGCTGCCGTTAGAAGTTGTGTATGAAGTGTGCCGATACAGCGAATAATTTTTCTAGTCCAGGTACTATGTTTATGCTTGTACCATAGACCTAACATTCAACCTTCGCTTCCGTCTGCACTCACAGCTCAAAGTACTTTAACGACGGTTACCTTATATACAGTCGGCCCGATCTTGAGCGTCCGAAGAACGATCTTAAACTCAACTCTTTAAAATGTCGTACAATTCCGGACCCACTATTGTATCCACACTCCAGACCGCCAACTCCCAACGGAATAGCATATGAAGTTTGGCTGCCTCGCAAACCGCCGTTGACCTCAAGACTCAAGACTAGGACCAGTACTGTACTCGAATGCTCCGAACGGTACTTCCATCAGAATAATCTTGCTATGGCATATTGTATTTTGTATTTTGTATGTAGTAGTAGCATAATGCAACAATATAACGGGACGTAGTACTTGTACCAACTCTAACAAAACATCAAAGTTTTGAAGTTTCGAAACATTCATGACCAATGTATTGAGATGAATGTTCGAAACTTCAAAATCCATTATGTCACCATGCCCCAACATTGAAGTTGGAAGTTTTGAACATTTATAGCCTATTGCTACAATTGTCACATGTATTCGCTCATGAAGGTTTGTTTCGTTTCTTTCCAACTGCGATGAGCAGTCTGCAAGAGGTGAGTTGTTGTCTTCAGCCTGATCTAGCTGATGATTGCAATGACAGTGCAGACGATCATGATGAAAACATTATTTCAAATGCTAAAAGGCAGTTGTTTCTGGCCTTCCAGCAGAAAGAGGGACTCTGGTGTTTGATCTTGATGCCAAGCCATGGCAATCTGTCAAGAAACAAGACATTAAGCCCGCAAGAATTGAATATGCAGGTGAAATGTGCTGGCGTAGCAAACTTGTGTCCAGTGTCATGGATCGTGTCCACCACAGCTACTAGCCCACAAACTGCTGGAGTTGCACCACGTACTACTAGATTGAATGGCTTCAAGAACACCCTGGTGTCCTGGACCCACACAAGGCAGGTAGCTAAACAGACTTGAGAAATTGTTTTGAGTGCCCAGCAAGAACAGCAGAAGAAGCACGTTGTCAATCTGCTGGTAGTAGATAGTGGCAAGGTCTTATTCCATACATGCAGTTATCTATGTGCCTCACCCAGGATGATATCAAGTCTGCTTTTCTTCAGCGTGCAAATGCAAGGATTCATCTTGAAATTGATGCTGCAGGGAATTCAGTTTGTAAGACCTCCAACTGCATTTGAGCTAATCTCTGATAGGTGAAATGATGAATTTTTCAATCCAGTTGCACAACTATCAGGATGCCATAAAAATTTTGCAATCCCTACTAACTGTTCTCAGCATGATCGTGAAGTTACTGCACTGATGTAAGCCACTCCAGAGAAGGTACTAGAGGATGTTTTGGCCTCCATTTGGTCCAACCGTCTAGGAATCATTCAGAACTGGGATAAGCGTGGACAAGCCAAGGCGGGAAGGCATGCTGGCGATGATAATGAACATGAGGATCCCGAGGATTACTATATCATATTTGACACATCCTCCGTCAGATTTGGATTGCTGACAACCCGTTCTGAATGTGCACTGCAGAATTGAGCCTCATTTCATAATGGGAAGCCATCTTGTTTTCTCTACTTCTGGGAGTTAGCTGGTGATCTTCACCAACAGATGCAGTCAAGTCTTCAGCAACTTGATGATTATGTTGGTGCATTGGATATATCATCAGCTCCAGCAAGTGCCACAAGCAACCATGCCACTGGCTGATGGTCCACAACATTAACAGCAACATGATGAACATCATCCATGACATCTGTGCTCTTTACTATGAGTCAATTTGCTCCCTGACCAAACAAGCAGAAGATAACCGTCAGGTCCGTCAACGAATTGCTGACCTTCAAGACCAGGCACGCATTTGCAAAGTTTGATGACTTGAACACCAGTGCTTGGGCTCAATCTTATGATCAAAATGAAGTGCAGCAAATTGCAGAAAAGATGGTGAGCGCTAAAGATATTTCTTGTAGAAAAGCATGTCTCCATCACTTGAAAATTGTGCTTTGTTGTGTGGGATTTTGTTTCCTTACCTCTAGAGACTACTACTACTTTTTCATTGTCTTCTTATTCCATATTGTACTATGTCTGGGTGGTTATTTGTTCAAATGACAGCCCATGCCTGCTTTTGCAAGGCAACTGATGAGTTGCATTTCTTTTGCTCTTCCCAAGTTTTGTGCAAGTTCTGTGATGTGAATCAGCATGAGGCACACCAACAGCTGACCACCACATCATCAGAAATCCAACAACAAGTTCATTGGTACTATTTTGGCAAAGCAGACTCTGACACCTATCTCTTCTATCCATGTGATGCATCATAGTAAGTACATGCATGACTTGATTAAAGTTTGTCATTCATGAACCACTTTGTTGTGTGCAGCAAATTGACTTGGGATGACAGTTCAACAAAACTGTAGCATCCCTTGGCTGTCCCCACTGGATCCACATTTTCTTATACTAGCAAACTGTCGTAAACTACCAGATCAACACTAATGCCGCAACTTGCCCCTCTGATGGCAATGGCTGGAACAGGAAGCTAAGTCAGCTCCAGCTGCATACCCCAAAGGTGGAAAAACACAAAAATGGTTTACTAGCAGCCAATACATGATTCCTTGTCCAATGCTTAGGGAACAATCCACCTGCACTCCTCCACACCCTTGATTTCCACCCAACACAGCTAGAAATATGCTACCAAGTATGATTGGTGTATGGCCACCCACTACCGTGGACAATCTCCCAACCATTGTCATAATCAATCCCAGAATTCTTTGCACTATCACCAATAGGAGAAATCTGCCATGGCTAGGTACTTTGTTTATCCTTGGAAAAGTTCCTACCAGAGGTCAACCTATATAATCAGATTTGTCTTTTTTAAAGGTATCATTTTATGGTTACATGAGAGAGTCAATCACACCGAATGAAGTTCCACCCCAAGGGAAGGATGTGGATGTACAACTCTTTGTAGACTCCAATCACACATGATCAACATACAAGGCGATCACAAACTGGTTTCCTAATCAACCTCAACATGTCTTCTGTCATATCATGGTTGTTGAAGAAGCAGGCAACAATCAAAACTATCGTGTACATAATGAGGATGTTCAATTTAGAAGACCATTTAATCTATTGTTACAACATGTCAGTCATCCAAACCCAAGTCAATTTCAAGGAAAAAGTCCAATTTATCATGTTTCCATGCAGTGCAAGAAGTGTGTAGCGTTTGGCCAAGTGCATCCTACCGACTTGTGTACTATGACCGTACCACTTTGTAAACAGAAGCATGACCATTTGGTCGGGCTGTACGACATGAGGTCCGAAGGTTAGTAAGGGTACCTGGTACCCTTGCCCATAAACTAAATTGAAGGCTATATCGTAATATGACTTCGCTGTTGTTCTCAGGATGCTTGCTGCCTTTTACTCAACAAAGTAAAATTATGAAGGTGCGTCAGTGTTTCGTGTTCGCAAATTGACGTTTCCGAAAGTCAACGATGGTGCAGTTTCATGCGCACGAATTCGAAACGGTTCATGATCCCTGTCGACGTCTGTATGAAAAATTAAATAGACTCAACAATCGTTTTTTTGCCGCGGAGCACTGGCGCCCGGAACCGGGAACGCAACAACTTATGTTAATAATTGTACTACGAACACGGTACTTGTACCTGGTAGAAAAACCAATCGCATCTAGTTTATGATCCTCAATTTTGCAGCCTTGCTCGCGCAAGTTCGTTCTTTTGCCTTCGCAGGTGATAGTGGCTTCTACTGTATTCTGCAACTAAGAGTTCTGGTACATGTACGCATCGTTCGCTTCGGTCAGTCGTACATAGGATCCCATACACCGATTCTACTATGTCATAGGTATCCATGTGCAAAGGTATGACATACGTGTAGTCCGTATTCTTATTAACCAAGAAGTAGACCCCTACTAGTTCCAATTCTATGCAGTCAGCAGACAGCACGTTCTGCATGATATGAGATATGGGTTATGGGTCATGCCAAAGTTCCGTCCCTTTGCGGGTGCGTCCTGTGTGACGTATGCATACTTTTCTTCACGAACATACATACCGTGTACCATAGCATACGGCTAACAATACCAGATACTTGTACTCTAGTAGACATATGCTTTATGGTTCAGTACTCCGTGCATTGTACATTCAAACTGAATCCTTCATGTAAACAGTGGTACTTGTACCAGGTAGTGGTACACACGACCTCGGTGTTTTTTTGCATGATAGACTACTGTAATCGTAAACACATTGATGTAAACTCTGGTACATGCATATGTATTTGAATACAAGCATTGTATCGTCGGTGTTACCAGGTACCAATTTTCTGAACACATCGAAACTACTTTCGTGGTCCTTTCGTACATCAGTGTCACAAAAATCACACGAATCAACAGCAGCGAATGCCTCGACGTGCCTGACAGCACAAATTGCACGATGGAGAAATCTCCTCGCTCAGAATCGAGTTATCTGGTACGACCAGGAGACCGAGACATATTGATCGGTCGGGGGCACAATATGTACAACTTCATTGGGAATAGACGCTTTCGACGACTTGTGGACATGTTTATTCAGGAGTACGTTGATAGTAGATCCCGCAGCTTTAAAACCGGTCTCGTCCGCTCCGTCATCGATATTGCACTAGCAGCAGGATATCGCTTTCTGAAGCGAGACAAGAGAGGAATATTTGCAGAGATCACGTACAGTGCGACGAAAATGAAGGTAAGGTTTGAAGCGTGGATTCTACTCGTAGAATTGAGCCACCAGCGCAGTCCTCAGAAGCCTCACAATTTTCTCCTTTGCAGGTCGGACATTCTCTTCGAGACCGATCAGGGTTGGTGCAGAAGCATCTTGACTTGAATCTTAAAACAAGGAATCAGCTGAAGAGGGAAGGTATTGCAATAATGGACTACGTTGAGATGGTAACTCCAGTAGGTAAAAAACGCGAGATGATTACTGAATGGGCATACGCGAGATCTCGTGACGGGATTGGCCCTTCTCGACAGGCGCAAGGACGTCGCGATATTAAAGACCACACGCCCGTGATGATATGCCAAAACCACGACGCCATCGGTGCATCTTGTTTGCTCGAACTGTCGTCTGGGAGATCGGAGTTATCTGGAGCTAAAAGGGCTGCAGAGCTTATGGACAGTGCAGGCAGTTTAGCGGGGGATGCCTCAAGGAATGGCAAAAAGCTTCGATTCAGCACTGAGACTGAACAGACAGCTGAAAAGACTGCTGCTTCTGTGCTAGTGAATGGTTTCTTCCAAAACGGCAGTGAGTGCAAGGGAAATGAATCCTCGGAAATAACGCATCCACCAGCTAAAAAGGAAGCTAGCAAACGATACGTGAGGTTTCTGCATGATATTGTCGTCCCGACGTTGCAAGAGGGGCATGACGCATTGCCCGTTGCGGGAGGCTGGAAGTTCTTTCCGTTACCTCAATATCGAAACAAGAAAGTTGACCTGGGGACTCAACCCGCTGGGTGGAAGCTTCGCCTGGTGCCAATGTCATTTCAGGCGGATTCAATTATGCTAGAAGTGCCATCTGCTTTCGTTAGAAACGGACGGGCTACAAGAA
Source organism: Fragilaria crotonensis (assembly GCA_022925895.1). NCBI lineage: Eukaryota > Bacillariophyta > Fragilariophyceae > Fragilariales > Fragilariaceae > Fragilaria > Fragilaria crotonensis. The sequence goes on along the minus strand of JAKSYS010000531.1, from coordinate 19,888 downwards.
AAGTTAACGAAAGTGTCTAGCATGGTTATGTGCGATTGACTTTTGCCGTTGATTCTGCGTCCTGGGGTCGCACACTTCTGTCGGCATTGGCATCCCAATGAATCTAATAATTAGTTGTAGCATTAAGTTGGCAATCAGCGTCAGTCCTCAGAATCTGGTCCTCATTCCCTTCCCCCGTTTCCTTGGCTGATCGTTCTCCATTTGCAGGTGTGGGTCCTAAATGAGGGGCTACATACTGACTAGCCACCCAATGGGACGAATAAACACCTTTTGGTATTCATGAATCTCGTATCCTGTATTCGCCAATTCAGAAATGCTCCCTCAAATCTTGTGCGATGTCTGTTGGACTCCAAAACTTGCAAATCTTCTTGGAGCAATGAAATGTGGCATCGTTCAAAGTTCAATAGCGGATTGCTCAATAAAAATTATGGAGCCGATCTTTTCTAGGTGATTTTTTCCATTCCCACCAGGAAGGTGTGACTGTGACATGATGTCATTGAGATCAACCCCAATTGGGGCGAGGAGGAGCACGGAGGGTTTCTCAATGTTGTTGGTAATTGAGTCATTAAAAAATGCTGGAGCTGGATTTTTTGTAATTGTTTCACTCCTAGGATTTCTTAGTAGCAAATGCTACTTATCTCCAGAGGCACTCCTTCGCATATTGGCCTACATTTATTCCAACAGGATGGCAGGATGGTACTCAGAGCAAGTTTTTCATAATGATCTGTATGTTCCATGTGATTGATAAATCTCCCTGTAACTTGTTTGTTTTCCACCCTTGCCTTGGATGACAATGGAGCAACAAATTACAACTTCTATTATGGCAATCACGTGTCATTATCAAGGATGATTTCAAACACATGCATGGTGACGGAGACAGTTGAAATTCTCATGGACATTATTCAAGCATGCGATTTGACAGTCAGGATGAAGCTCCCACTACAATGTTGGTCATCTTTCCCACATCCATGATACTGGTCTTTTACGCAGCCTTTTCCGAAATAGAATTGTCAACCTCTTTGAATTATGCTCCCGCAAAGTGCAGGCCTTCCATATCAAGACAGTCAAAAAATTGCCAACATGGTTTGGGGATCTCACTTCAAGGGATGTGTCAGCACACAGGGTGGGTCATCTAGTTCCCGCAGCATTTGCTGGGGAGTAAGGAAGTGTGGAGAACTACATCAATAACAAAATCCCTTGACAATTCTGGTACTGTAGTACAAGCCTTTGCTGTATGTACACTAAAAACTGTGACAACTGTGGCAAGCACAGTGCTGGGCAAGCAGTATCTGCCAGCAAATGGGAGTTCAGGATAGGCAGCTTTTTCCTGATGTACTCTACTATTTGTGTTGAGTGACAAGTTCATCAGCTTCATTCTTGTCAGTCTCAGGGGATCAAGGGCTACACTGCTGGGCTTGTTTTCCATTTTGAATTTGTTTCTAAAAGGGTGCAACAAGCATTACCAATGACATCAATGGACTGAAGAGGGATGAGAAGAATGGGACTCTCAATCCCAACTTCCGCATTTAGCTCGCTGTATGCTTTCAATGGTATGGAAAATCAAATAATTTATGCATATTTTTAGTGTTCTCATTTAGGTCGAATGCCCCTGGTACGGGCATAGCGATAGTACGTTAAATAGATGTTGGGTTTTTTTTTGTTTTTTTTTTTGTCGTCCTCCAAGTACTCCGTTTTTATCACGGCGACAGCACAGAGTTTTTTCCTGCTTGGTTAATATACCAAGGAATACGTGATTGATTTATTGCACGAATATACTGTAGACTTGTAGTATTAGTATAAAAGTTATACATAGGTTATAGGCCATACATCCGTAGTCATACACATTTCAAGCGGAAATTCGTGATAGGCATGTCGGTATGTCTATCGATACTTGTACTTGTATTCGGAGTACTACAGTAGTACTAGAGTACTGTAGTACAGAATATGCAGTCATGGTGTCTTCTCGAAAATTCTGTTCTTTGATGAAGAGCCCATAACCGATACAACCGACAACCGACAACCGACAACCGACAACCGACAACCGACAACCAACAACCAACAACCAACAACCAACAACCAACAACCGACAACCGACAACCGACAACCGACAACCGACAACCGACAACCGACAACCGACAACCGACAACAACCGACAACAACCGACAACAACCGACAACAATCGACAACAACCGACAACAACCGACAACAACCGACAACAACCGACAACAACCGACAACAACCGACAACAACCGACAACAACCGACAACAACCGACAACAACCGACAACAACCGACAACAACCGACAACAACCGACAACAACCGACAACAACCGACAACAACCGACAACAACCGACAACAACCGACAACAACCGACAACAACCGACAACAACCGACAACAACCGACAACAACCGACAACAACCGACAACAACCGACAACAACCGACAACAACCGACAACAACCGACAACAACCGACAACAACCGACAACAACCGACAACAACCGACAACAACCGACAACAACCGGACAACAACCGACAACAACCGACAACAACCGACAACAACCGACAACAACCGACAACAACCGACAACAACCGACAACAACCGACAACAACCGACAACAACCGACAACAACCGACAACAACCGACAACAACCGACAACAACCGACAACAACCGACAACAACCGACAACAACCGACAACAACCGACAACAACCGACAACAACCGACAACCGACAACCGACGACAACCGACAACCGACAACCGACAACCGACAACCAACAACCAACAACCAACAACCGACAACCGACAACCACAACACAGGATGTTGGACTGCTGGTATGCTGGTATGCATACAAGGTACCAGTAGAGTGTAGAGTGTCCAGTGTGACAGGTGACAGTGTGACTCATACCCTCATGTACGATGTACGACGTATGACGGTATGACACATGACCGCATTTCCGCTCTGAACAAGGGAGCTCGTTCGCGGCTACATATCGAGCATGACAACAACAGAACAATAATGTGTGCACTCTTGTGAAAGAGACACATAGGCGCAGCATCAGTGATTACAATTTTGCCTTCCAGTGACCTCTCATTATGAGTATTCCCAGCATTCAACTTGACAACACTGACATCGATACGCTTGTGAAGGATCTGCGCTCTGCGTGTGTCCATGTGGGCTTTTTCTACCTTGAAAATCATGGCATCTCACAGACTTTGATTCAACGAGTGATGGATCAATCGAAACTCCTGTTCGATCTTCCCTTGGAGGAAAAGCAGCTCATCTCGGACAAATCCATGAGTCGAGGATATACTGCCTTCGAGGAAGAGACGCTTGATCCAGAACGGCAAACCAAGGGAGATTCAAAAGAAGGTTTTTACATCGGCAAAGATGTACCTGCAGACTCGCCTGAGTATAATCCTACCAAATTAACTGGCCCGAATCAGTGGCCATCTCCTGAAAAGTGCCCTTCGATGAAGGACTGCCAGGCCTTTCAAGACGTTATGAATGAATACAGGAGTGAATGCATTCGAGTTGGTTTTCGACTGGTGCAATTGATTGCTCTTGCTATTGGACTTGATGAACACTTTTTCGATCAAGCCTTTGCTGATCCTCTAACGACCTTACGACTGCTTCGTTATGCAAAGGAAGTCAGCGAACCAGATGAGGGCATCTTCGCCTGCGGAGCTCATTCGGATTATGGAATGATTACGCTCCTCTTGACTGATGAAAATCCAGGACTTCAAATCTTAACCAAGGATGAGACATGGATAGATGTGCCTCCTCGTCCCACTGCTTTGTCGTCAATCTAGGCGATATGTTGGAGAGATGGACCAATGGCCTCTGTCGTTCGACCGTGCACCGTGTCTTGACCAATGGCAGTGCGGAACGGTATTCCTTGCCGTGCTTCTTCGACCCTCACTTTGATACTGAAGTACAAGTATTGGATGTTTGTTGTTCTGAAGACAATCCACCCAGGTATCCACCCACGACAACAGGGCAGCATTTGTTGGACAAGTACCATAAAACGCATGCTGACTTCGCACCGCAACAGTAGGCATGAAATCATTTAGTTGTACACTCGTTTTGTTGACTAGCTACACGTGACCTTTCGCAATCTAGAGTTGTGAGAACCCTTCCCTCATTGTCGTACAGCCTAGAACAGAGACATTATGGATGCATCGAACGCCGCGAGGACACTTTTGTGCATCTGCCTGCTCGAAGTATCATTTCTTTTTCTTCTTTTTCGATTTACTCTTGATTGCCATGGCCAAGTCGTCAACATCATCGCCATCGGCGACACCAACTGTTGTCGATTCCTTTGTTAGCGCGATAGACTCAAACTCTGTCTTGAGCATCACTGGGGCTTCCTCTTCCTCGTCGTCATCGTCAATATCCATGTCGACCTTAGCTTTGGCTGCCGTGGCAAACTTCGCGAATTCATCCATTTGTTCGTCGGAAGCGAGTTCGGTTGACACGGATTCAGCTTTCACACCCTCAGTCTGCGTGCTCACCTGAAACGCAACACCTACATCGGAAGCCTTTTGAACGGACTGGAGCATAGCGGTTAATAACGTGCTGCCTTCTTGCTTCTTCTTCCTTGTCTTGTCGTTCTCCTTCACCTTAGCAGCAACATGCCCCTGATTGTATTCCAATGCCTGCAGTCGATAATTCTCTTGCTCCAGATCCTTGACCTTACTTTCCGCAGTATGCATCTCACGCGTTGCATCAGCAAACGGGCTTGCAGTATCCACCACCACATCACCATCTTCTGACCAAAAGGGTACCTCCGGTTGGTCATGTGGCTGTGGAGATATCAAACCACCGAGCTGTTCCTCTTGCAATCTATGCAATCGCTCACGCTGCGCCTTCTTATCGGCCTCTGCTAAGGAGGTTTCGAGCATCTGGCACAGCTGTTTGACGCATCGCTCTGCCAATTGCCAACATCGTTTGAGTTGAGAAGGTTGCAACTCACATCCTCCACCAAAATCTAGCAGACAGACTTCGCCGTGCAAGTTCATGGCGATAGATATGGATCCAGTTTGAACCAGCTCTTCTCGTTCCGTTGGATCAACCAGAGCAGCAACCGTCAATGTTGATGAAGAGGAGAGTGCAACGTCGTCGGCATGAATCAGGGCAAAGGACATACTAAGAGGTGTATGATGCAGAGGCAGGGGAGTTGGTTCTCGAGTATCCGAGGGGACTAAAATAGGTATTCCAGTTTCCACAACGTCCACTTGTGGTTTACGATAGTGTCTTAAGCTGGCCATGGCAGCCATGACTGCCGAGTCTAGGAGATTCCCACCGTGATCAAATATTTTCACGGATAGGGATAGCTTCCACACCCAAGCCCCCGATTGAACGCAGAGGGCTTCAGTGTCCAGGGCACCTCCCAGCATTATCGTTCGTTCAAGACATCTCAATATGCGGTTACCCAGCAGCTTTTGCGAATCATCCGCGGTCGGTGCGAAATTTGCTCGATTGCCTTCGCCAGGAGTTGTGGTTAGTGGTTGTGTCATACCAAAGGCTGACGATGCCATTGGACTGATATCGACTGTTATACTCACCATACCTTCGGAAGGTCTATCTTCTGACGGCGGTGGTTGGAGGGAAGCAGTTATCTCGGCAGAAACTCTTGTCTCGCCCCATTGCACAGTACATTCCGCAGCGTTTTCTTTGCGACTCAGGTGGAGCTTGATCTTGCGAAGATCACCAGGACCGCGACCGTCAATCCGACGTGATGAGAAGGCACTTTCCCGAACAAAGTTGCGCTCGTTTGAGGATAGAGATCGGCCATCATCGCGAATGGAAATGTAAGTCGTTGACGACATCGTCACGAACATAATATGCTGAAGGAGGGCCAAAAGTGTCGGATTTTTTTTTTCATTGAGGATTGCATGGTGCCAGTATGAATTGGGGTTTCGGGTTTTGCCGACAGACAGACGAAACCGTTAGGTGAGGTTCGAGTTTCGAGGTCGACGAATGCGGGCGAATGCGGCAGCTGGACCAGTGTCATACTATGCCGGTAATGTGAAGCACAATCTGGTTCCGGTGCTGTAAATCGTACTGGAACTCCCAGAGTACTACAGTACTATGTACTAGTCTACTACCGTAAATAGCGTAACTTAACCCCAGTATTTTTTGTCGCATGGCATGCGACAAAAAATCTTCCGAGTTTTGGGATATCCCAAAATTTTTGTCCTACGAAAAAGCTAGCGAGAAATTTCGTGCGACAAATGTTTTTCAGCGATTCTCATTGATGCCTACAATTGAAGTTCCCTTGTTGCCCCTTGCATGCATTCCAGAGACCAGTTGTGCACCCTGTCTCCGTACTAAAAGTTCAGGTCTTTGTACACTGTAGGTTCTACATACGGTAGGTATTATCTGTAGACCCTCATACAGAGGTGTATGTGCACTTTGAAGTGCGCAGCAACAACAAGCACCCGCCATTGCATCAACAAGAAATCAATTCTTGCTCTTGAAAGGTCCCTCAATCATGTCAAACAACAGTGATGGTGGCGATGAAAGTGACTCTGATCTTGAGGATATGATGTATTTGATGTCTGGTTCAGCTGGTGATGCTGATTTGGATGATGCAGACGACGATGAGGAACCGATAGGAGAATGGAACTTCATCAGAGAGTTTGAGACAACTATCGAGATCGATGTAGTAGACCGACATCTGCTGGAGGTGGCCCGCCAGGAGGTACCAATTGTCCTTAACCGTCTGAAAGCCAAGATGTTTGGCGGAAGAGTCAGGAATCTGTGGAAGGTTGAACCTGCTCGTTTTTAGAGGCGTGGATGGATGCTAATTTGCTGGGACATATCAAGCAATTCATCAATAAGAACTTATCTTGGGATTCCGTCTCGAATTCAGAGATACTTGCCTTCATTCGGATTGAATTGATGCTCTCATTCTACCGAGTCTCCCCTTCGTTGTACTTTGATATGGATGAGCGAGCAAATTTTCCATCTGCAGGACAGGGTATGGACCTCATTCGATACCGAGAGATCTTGAAGGCTTTGTCACGGTCTGGCACTTCAAGGCAGGAATCAGCATCAACTTGACACCTCCTATGCAGCATGACAGAGAAATGGCTGCAGCAATGGAAATTGTTCGTTCAACTGGGTCAGAGCTAGCTTTTGTTGCAGGAGTGACCCAAGTTGGTTTGGACGATGACTTACTTCGGATGCGATCAAAGAGGGTCATCAATCACGGGTTCTCACAGATCAACAACCCCTGCAAAGGGTTAGGAGTCATTCATCATGGAGCAGTGTCAGTGGTCACTGGTTTGTATATTGGCGGGCATGTTGCAGCTCGGGGTGAGTCAACTTTGGACTGTGTGAAAATATTGCAGAGGAGTATGACAGGCGTATCATCCGAATCGCAAATCCGACTCGATGGCAACACTTTCTTCTGGGATCGAGGATATGGTGGAGTGAATGGAGAAGTCAACCAGTGGAGTGTGTCGGTTGGAGCTATGCTTTTGGGAACAACAAAGAGAATGCGATCGTTCCCTTTTACATACGACCAACATCCGGGCCCAGACCGGCGGCTTATTGCAGAGAAAGGTGCATCAGCCCATTATTGGGCTACGAAGGCGATAAGAAATGGTTCAAGAGTTACACATCAATATGCACTGGCCAGTCGAAACGGCTTAGGCCGGGTGGTTCTCATGCAAACGACTGATGACAGGTACGGACCGGGAAAGTTTACCCTTGTAACCCGACAACGAGGATGCGATGTCGCTCCAGAACCTACAGATGATGAAGTAATTAGACTGTTTGAAGCAGACCATGTTGAGCAGCTGACAGATACGCAACGATCTCCAGAATGGTTCAACCAGCGTCAGTTTCAAATTACTGGAACCACTGCTCTTGCACTATGGAAGCGCTATGCGCATCGGGCTCGTTACACCGCCAGTGTCACCAGTGGAGGGGGGAGCTGTCGCACAATATCCTGTCAAGCTGTAAAATACTTGGGTTGAAATGCTCGAATGAACTCATTCCAAATGAGGCTGTGGCTGATCGGATTTACAGTAGACATGAGTTAGTGGGGTTGTCGGTTGCACACCTAAAAGATATTTGCCGAGCGAAATCTCTGCTGGTGACAGGGAGCAAAACAATTCTCATTGATAGAGTGCTTTCATGGGGAGGATCTGATCAGTCAAACGGGGAATGCCCAATACTGGAACTTCTTCTGGAGAAGTGGTTTATGTCGCCCTTTGCCTCATCGACCTCAATGCGTGAAGGTACCCTCAATGAGTCAAATGTATTGTCAAGACTTCCCCTGTTTCTTGATCAGGAAAGCGATTTCGTTGTGACACATATCAGGGAATATGGCTTGTTATGTGCAAAAGGTATGTTCTATGCAGCATTCTCGCCCGATGCGATTGCAGTTGCGGAGAACGAAAACATATTTGGCGAGGACGAAGGTATTCCTTTCATAGTGGAGATCAAGAGCAAATGCACCCCCCGCAACAGTAATGAAAGAGACCGCATTGGCCAGGACCTACGGCACGTGTCCAACGATTTATGTTGTTATGACGGATCCTCCTACGAACGACGACTTTAAACGAATGATTCCTGAGCCCGAGTACAGGTGTCAATTGTTGCATGGCATTGCATGTGGCAATCTGCGACATGCTTTCTATGTGGTGGCATCATTGCACAAGATAATTCGTGTTGTTCATGTGAATGTTGATGAGCAGGTGGTTGAGCAATATCGATGTGCATTGCAAGAGGTACATGATCGTGAGCTTTCCTGGGTACTTCATGGTCGTTTACCGTGTTTGGGAGGAATGAAGCTGAGGCATGCAGTTGACGAGTACACTGTTCAAAATACGTTGGAACTATGGAGAGCAATCTATAATCTTGTGAAGACCCGGGCAGACCGTTGCCAGCAGGACGCATGTTGATTCCGACCATTGTAGCAATGTGGAATCGAAGCAAAGGTCCTGTTGATGTGTTCTCGCGGTACATGAAGAACTGCCATGCTCGGCATGCACAGCTCTCACCATTGGCACACATATGGCTTCGTCTTCTGATGTCTCGAGTTTATAATGCATATCAGAGCTACATTCTCAGTCGCTCTGTTGCATTCCTGCTAAGTGATGGGTGCAATTCGTATGCTGCATTCCAGGCACACCGAAAGCTGTATGGGTCTTTTTCAAAGTTCTGCAGTTCTCTTGCTAAAGACCTAACACTCGAGGTTTCAGGTGATGACAGCAGCGACAGTGAAGGAGGAGATGATGGTGGTATCAGCATCCAGCAGACGGGAGAAGGAAGTGTTCTGAACACAAGCGGAAGGTCTTTTACATACAACAAGCGCGAGCTGTACTTCACAAGTCGCGAGATGATTCAAAGACGATTGGACCAGTCATTGCCACATGTTCTATGCAAAGTGGAATCGAAACCAACAAGCTGTGTCTGGTGCTGCAGAAAGAGGCATGATCAACCAGATCCGAAGCACTGCAGGCATGGTCGTACGACGAAGTTCATGTGTCCTGTGTGCATGGTCAGCCTTTGTCGTGTCAAGCGTTTCAACGGCATGAGCTGCCATGAGTTATTTCATACAAGCAGATCATTGGTAGACTATTGCACAGCCGAGATGGATGCTGTGGTTCACGTCATCCCGCATCGAAACCGACCACCACCTCCGAATCGAGGTTCAGTGAATCCAGATGATTCTTCTCAGGAAAACGAGGAGCCACCTGCTCCTCGCAGAGTTCGATCTCGGATTACTCCTGTGGTAACACGAAGACTTCGGAGATCGCTGAGACCAAGGAGAGCTCCAATACGGCGGTTTTAAGACTGAACATCATTGTGTCAATGCGAGTCTCCTCGTGTTAATTTTTCAATAGTCGTATTTTTTTTTGTCGCATGCTAGCTTTTTTCATGCGACAAACTCGTGCGAACTCCGAAAAAAAATTGATGAAGTTTGCAATGTTGTAACTTTGCGAGCATCATGATTAGGAAGTTATCCTCACAGATGTAGGAAGAAGGTTAAAAGCATTACAGATCGCACTTTTCAGAATCAAATGGTTGTGGGTTGTTCCTCTGTTATTGGGTTTCAACATTTTGTCGTCTTTTTTGTCGCACGGAATTTTCGCACTGGGGTTAAACTGGATTAAGGCAAGCCATCTCGGCTAAAATACTACAAGACGCCTTGCATCACTTGTACATACAATTCGACAGTCAATCACTGTTGCAAGATATTGCACACCACGCCAGGCCACTCTGGAAGGTTGAATGATAAAACTCTAATACAATTTGACGGCTTCATGGTGCAGCAACTCCGAGCAGGCAAGTTTGATTCACGATGTTGTTTGTTCTGTCAAACAAATGTGGACGGGCTATCATGATCAAGGGTGCAAATGTCATTGTAGACAACAGCAACCTGAAATGTCTTACTACTGTGCCTCCACTGAAACATTCTATGAATCACAGTGAGATTCGATTCTCACAATGGCTTGAATCCTTGCAAAAGGATGTCAAGTGTGTATTTGGAATATTGACAAGAGGCTGAGGACAATGGCAAGAAGTTCTAAAGACAGGCCCCAGGATGCACAACAGCAAAGTTGCAGATAAAATCTGGCTGATGTGTTGTGATCTGCTCAACCTTCTGTTGGATGCAACAGTTGGAGAAATGTTGTGCCATTCCACTGGGTAAGAGAGTATTCGATGAAAGGGATGTTCCCGGTGCGATCATTCGGAGGCTGGTTGACCCATCTGGAGCAAATTCATCTCCAATCCATACCTACAATGGTACCACAATTGGCTGGATATAAGAACATCTATGGTAATGATGCATGATGGTTGCAACAGTGTTGATGACTTCGCTGAAAATTATTCTCCAAGCACAATTGTTAGCAATGGAATGGCAGTGAAGGATGTGATTGAGTTGTTTCTGTTTGATGCTTATTGATAATTTTGACACTGAATTACATGACAACGATATCATATGACCAACGCAACTTGCCAAGAAACCAAGAGAAGAAGTTCCAACTAACAACTTTTTCATGTGGACGACATTAAATTCATCAGACTTCATTAGTAAACCTTCACTAGTTAACATTTATAGTAGTACCCTTCTCCGTCTGACAAATATTCTTTTCCGTCATGATGAAGTTGTTGTTGATTGGTGATACTTTTGTTGTCAAAGCACTTGCCACACCACCTAATCATATCCACAAGATCCTGCTTCTCTTCACAACACAAAGTGCAGACAAATCACCGACACCACTGGCTCTTGTAAATACATGGAGTGGTGGAACATTCCACACAAACTTCCTCATCATAGTGGTGCTAGGGCAGATCCTGGTGCAAAACAACATACACAGGATAGTCGCCATATCGACTGTATAAGCCGGGAGTGTTTCTGTCCGGGGTGCTCTTGTCTGGAGTGCTCTTCTTGATGAGAACGTCATTCTCAATAACTTCATGACCCTCCAGACAATGATGAATGTTCTCTTTGACCATCACTTGACATGTCATCATGATCACCTTCTTGTCACGATCATGCTGGATTTCTGTCTCTTGCAAAGTCCTCAACTCCATTACAAGATTTTTAATTTCTCTGTCCAAGTTCTCCACAACATTGTTCAACTCATCAGCAGCCTTATCCTTCTTCATTCGGAATAGCTTCTCTCTTGCTCTGTCACATTTTCTACTTGTGAGTGCAGATATCCTCTTGTCCTGGACAACAATAGCTACCTGCAAGGCACTTTGTTTCTGCAGTTCTCTTTCAACATACTCAACGTTGAAATGTTCCATTTGTTGAAGGATGGCATTTCCTTGTTTGTTGCTATCGTCACTTGGTGGGGACATCGTTGGAAAGGATGGTGGCAAAATTAGTCGTGAAATCCTTAGTTCTGGCTAATATCATTTCTACGCAATTGCACGAGTTTAGATGTTGATGTTCACGTCCCTAAATTATTACTGTATGACATAGCTGGTGCATAGTAGTACGTATGCAAACAGCAGATCAGAAATCAGTACTTGTACTCGATATTCGTAGACTTCCGGTACTAGTACTGTAGTACCTTGGTGGACTTGTCTTCCAAAACAAGTTGTACTGCAGCAGTCGTAAACCATGTCATCTCTTGCGGCAACACAAGCCGATGGTTATTATGTCTCCCCCAGAGTACTTCACAAGTGGCCAATACAAGAAGAAGTCGGTCAGCCAATTCAATGGCTCGAAAGGTCACAATCAATATTTGCAAAAAGGGCGTGGTGCGATTCGAGTTGCCATACGATGGTTTTTGCATCGCATGTGGCGCGAACGCCGGCCGAGGAACGCGCTTCAATGCTCTCAAGTCAAAGGCCGGGGCCTATCTGACAAGCCCTATCTATGAATTTCGAATGAAGTGCCGTATCTGCGCTGCTGTTGAATTTGTGATTCGGACCAATCCCAAGGAACAAGGCTTCGACTATCTGAGTGGGATTCATAAACGAGTTCAAGAGTCCGTGGATGCTGCTGGTGTAATCTTAGAGACTACGGACGATGGAAATCGATTGGTTAGAAGTGCGGAACCAAACAGCTTGGCACACTTGGAAACTTTTGCAGACGGAAAACGAAAAGCAGCGACAGAACGAGATGCCCTGGATAGTTTGCTCAAGGTAAACAGCAAAACATTTGGAGAAGATGCTTCCAACAATGCAGTCATCCGAAAACATTACCGAAAAGATCGCCATAAAAGAAAGCTCGGATTGAGGAGGGTGCAAAACTTGGTTGGGCGAAGGGCATGGAGGTGTTAGACCATGACCGGATGGAAGACGTCGTCGCTGCTAAATCGATAACTTATTCTGACGGCAAAATGACAGAGCGACTGAAATGGCGGCGTGCCCGCTGTGGTTCTATATTTTCCAGCGCCAAACGCAGCGTAACAGTTGAACTGCAGACTCAACAGGTTCCTTCTCAAGAAAGGTCGGGGCAAGGCAGTCGGGTGAAGTTAACCACCGCCAAGCAAGATTTCACACCAGATAAAGTAGCCTCTCGAGTGACAGGAAGTAATTCGAGTGATCCACATCACACCTCTGCAAAAGCAAGGAAGAAACTTATATTGAATTCAAATCGAGGGAAGGTGACAGTCACTGAGTTTCGACCACCAGTGCTACCAACATCCCTGAACTTGTTGGCAACTTACGGCTCCGACAGTGATTGAAAGCTACCAGTTGCTTGCGTTGCTTCCTAATGGCTTACCGCGTCTTTTTCATGGACTGGAGCTGTCTCTGGACCTACGGCGGTGTTTCTTTCTCATCTTGCGTCGTCGTCGTGACCCCTCTTCGCTGCTATCGTCAGAGTCGTGTCGCTTCCTTTTGCGTTTCTTCTTTTTCTTTTTGCGTTTCCGACGACGATTGTCATCTTCGCTGCTACTGGTGTAGTTCTCTGGAAGCAACGGATACTTCGCATCTGCCAAGTCATGTTGTTGTCCATCCGAGAAAGATATGGCACTTTCCGCGATGGCGCTCTGCAACGCGTTATCAGCTCGCAGCGTTAACGTGTTAGCATTCTCTCGACTCCGTATCTCTCGCTGTTGTTTGACTAGTTGCTGTTGTTCAATCGCATCCAAGTACTTCTTTCCGTTTTCTACAGATGAATCCACTGCCAACGCTTCCTTCAATCTTGCGATTCCTTCGTCAGTCCGTCCCAGATTCGCACACAAAGCACCATACGCGACTAATGTAGGAGCATGATTCGCGACCAAGTCCAGGCTCTGTTGATAACATGCCTCGGCTTCCTTCGACTTCCCCGCTTTGGCCAACGCGATACCCTCCGCTAGATTAGATGCGGCCCACGAATCTCCTTGTTGTCGTCGCAAATCGAGATACGAGAAGGACGGATACGGCTGATTGGGAGATTGAGACGCATCCTCACTGTAGCGCAGTACCCAGGGCGTGTGCGATAGCTGATGGTAGGCGGTATTGTCTTCGCGACGGAGGAGGCCATGTTGACGAATCATGGTGGCGTCGTACGCTCGTCGTGCCAGGGGAAGCGATATTCAGCTTTGGAACCGCCTCGCGACCATCGCCAAGTAACGGTGGCAGCGGCGACGGCTCACTGGTGGTGGTATTGTCAGACATGGCGCCTCTTCGGCAGAGAGCATCGTACTCCAGTCCGGTCTCGTCTTCTTGGCCAAGATAAAGGTCTAAGATTGTAATGCTTCGGCGTGTCAAGTGTCGTGTGTCGACACTTGTTCGAGTCTCAGTCCTCGTGTCTTGGTAAATGTAGGCAAATGAAGTGGGAACTGGATTGCTGAGGGCCTGAAACAGAAATGTTGGTACTGTACCCGCCACCCGCCACCCGCCACTACCGGGTACTACCGGTAGCCGGTAGTACTCTGATGACAATTTCTCAAGTTGAACACGATCAACAATTTCATATCACTCCGGATTGTATTGCTACTATTCTAGCTAGACAGCACAAACCCTCAGGCAAGGGGGCATTGGATTCATATGATAGTCCCAGTTCGTCGTTAAGATGTACTCCCTACTGCGTACTTGTACCACTACATAAAGGATAAGAATCAAGTCGTCTGCTCGCAAGGATCACCAATAAACTGCTAAAATTTCGAGACACGTTTAACAACTTTCCACTACGACCAGAACTCCCCTCCATATCTCTGCGTGGACGAGACTTGCTTCATTGAAACGAGGAACGGCGCTCTACGCCTTCTTACGACTGCTCAAAGTCAATGTTGAAACCGAGAAAACAAGTTAGTCCTGGAGTTGGGGCAATGCCTCAATGACCGATCCAACTGGTAGAAGTCAGAAAACATAATACAAAGCAAACGTCAACGTACCATCATCGCCTTGAATTCCTCAAAACTAATTTCACCATCCCCATTCGTGTCCACCTCATCCATCATGGCATCAAGCTCGCCCTCTGTAAGTGCTTGTCCGAGCTTCTTCATCAGTCTCTTGAGTTCTTTGCGGTCGATACTTCCGCTTCCATCGGTGTCGAACACAGCAAAGGCATCCCTCAACTCCTTCTCGGGATCTCGCTCGCCGATTCTGGATTTCATTAGAACAAGAAATTCGTTAAAATCAATTTCGTTGTCACCATTGTCATCAACCGAATTAATCATTTCAATCAGTTCGTGTTCTGTTGGGTTCTGACCAAGCTTCTTCATGACTAACTGAAGTTCATGGAGTTCAATAGTACCTAAGAAGTAAAAGGAACAGGATGAAAATGGTGAGATACACGAAACCAGTAGGACGACTGGGACTTCCAATACTTGAGAAGCGAATCTTCTTGTGGTCATCGCCGACATTCGCATCCAAAGCGCGATACGAGGTTAACTGAACGGGTAGCCATCAACAGGACATCGTCCATCGTTGACACGAGGATTGAACTTAGTAACTTAAAACATCACATTTCTCAGCATTGCTGCTTCCTGTCACTTCCAGCCGAAGAACTGCCGTAAGAAGGACAAAAGGAGTGCATCATAGGTCAAGAGGCATTTCCACGCGGTCTCAAGTGACCAAACGTTTTCGTCTCGCCTTTCAGTCGTTTCTTTCTTCGCTTTCGATTGACTCACCATCGCCGTTGATATCGAACATGGAGAACGCCTCCTTGAGGTCGGCGATCTCTTCCTCGCTGAGATCCCTTGAATCTGACATGGTTTGCCGGATTCGTGTGGAGCAGGCTTTTTGATGGTATACAACAGAATGTTGAGCACCGGACTAAGTGAGGACGCGCAGGCAGGGTCAACATCTGCCTCCAAAATGACTCCCAAAAAGCCGAATCTTGTTTGCAGCCCCGCCCCCGTCTCCCCAAAATTTGAATTGATGCTAACAGGCTTGCTATGAGCAGTACTTCCTGTATCAGTGTCGTAGTCCCGTATAGTACAAACGTCCTCAAGGGAGTGCTTTCCTGGTACTTGTATGTCATACGTGCTTGTACTAGGTAAAGCGGTAATACTCTCTCGTAGGGAGTGCTGCTACTACTGCCGTCGGTACTGTACGAAGCCCCAACTATGCAGCATATCGGTACATACAAGTACGAACCCGATACCCGATACCATGATCCACATCAGCGGGTTAACATACGTAGGAGTTCGTTTCAGAAGGAACAAATCAAACGCACCATTATTGTTGTCATTCTCAGTCGCTCTGTCGTCCTTCCGCATCATCATTGTACCTCCTCTCCTGATATATTTCACCATGGTGATCTCAAAAGTCACCCTAGAACGAGCACAAGAATGGTGTCGTTGGGATCCCAACGAAACGACAACGATTTGCCTTCGCGATCTTCTTGGTCGTGTCGAACGTGGTGACGATAACGCCGAGAAAGAACTCTCTATACTTTTTCCAGATGACTACAGCCGTATTGGATTCGGAACAGCTGGCTTGCGAGCTTCAATGAATATTGGTCCGTTGCGGATGAATGATCTTGTCGTTTTGCAAACGGCGCAGGGGATTGCAAAATACTGCCAGGAACAGAATCCAGTGACGGAGAAGTTGAAGATTGTCATTGGTTACGACCATCGCTCTAATTCCGATATGGGGCTTTCGTCGCTGTCCTTCGCCATCTTGTCGGTTCTGGTCTTTCAGCAAGCGGGTATTGAATGCGTCCTCCTCGAAGGTCTTACAGCAACACCGATGATTCCCTTTTGCACGACACGACTTAATGCCGCAGCTGGAATCATGGTGACGGCGTCGCATAATCCGAAAGAAGACAATGGCTATAAAGTTTATTGGAGTGACGGATGCCAGATTCGACCACCTATTGATAAAGGTATCGCGAAATCGATAATGGAGAACTTGACGCCCTGGGTGGACTATCGACAAAAGCTCGCGGAACGCCGAATGCAGCACGGTGGAAGTCCAACATTGGGTTTGGCGGATGCAACACTGACTCATTCACTGCAAACGAAGTATTTTGAGGCTATTGTGGGGAGTGGTCTTGTATCAGGCCAAGCAAGCCAATGCCCTTCGACAATGGAGCCTCCCAAGTTTTGTTACACTGCCATGCACGGAGTCGGTCTTCCCTTCGCCAAACGTGTATTTTCAGTCTTTGCCTTACCACCATTCGTGTCGCTTCCGCAACAAGAGGAAGCCGACCCTTCTTTTCCAACTGTATCCTTCCCTAATCCGGAGGAAAAGGGAGCGCTGGACATGGCGAAATCTCATGCAGAGCTGCAAGGATGTGATGTTGTCTTGGCCAATGATCCCGATGCAGATCGACTCGCTGTCGCGGAACGAAGCCGAGAGACTGGAGAATGGACTGTCTTCACCGGTGATCAGATTGGTGCTTTGTTGGGCAGCTGGTTGTGGGAAATAATAGGCAAGACGAGCGACAAGGTACGATGCAGTTTTGCTCCTCGGTTTCCGTCGTATTTCCTCAATCCGGAATTGTCAAATCTCACGCCCGTGTCTCTTCCATGGGTAGCCCATTGCCATGTGTGCTTCCGTAGTCTCGTCTAAGGTGCTTGCAGAAATGGCCCGTGTCGAAGGCTTTTATTTTGAAGACACATTGACAGGTTTCAAATGGATTGGATCTCGTGCCGCAGCCTTGAATGCCGGAGAGTATCGCTCCATCTTCTGCTACGAAGAAGCAATTGGGTTTTGCTGCGGTGATGTCATCTTCGATAAGGATGGTATCAGCGCCCTTGGAGTTTTCGCGGAGCTTACGTACAGTGTCTACAGTCGAGGGTCAAGTCTCGTGTCTCACCTGAAAGATCTATACCTCAAATACGGCGAATTCGTTAGCAACAATGGATACTACTTCTACAAAGACCCATCTGTCATTACGAAGATCTTTAATGATATTCGCAATGATGGTACTTATCTCACTGCGGTGGGTCCCTACCGAATCGAATCGATTCGCGACTTGGGGGAACCAGGCTACGATTCCACCTCGCCCGATAAAAAGCCAACTCTACCAACTTCTGAATCCTCACCAATGTTGACTTTAACGTTTACGAATGGTTGCGTCGCTCAGTTCCGAGCTAGTGGAACTGAACCCAAGTTCAAGTACTACATGGAAATGAAAGGGAAACCAGGAATTTCGCGAGATGTAGTTCAAAAGGAACTCGCAGAAATGTCCACCGTCGTGATCAACACTCTTCTCAAGCCGGAGGAGAATGGACTTTCAACAACCATTCGCAAGGATAGCACGGCAAAACTATAGTGATTTCGAATGTCGAGTGTAGAATCGCCATAGCGGTAGGAATTGCACATTCTGGTTGCCTATCCAGTGTCATTCATGCCAATGATTATGGGAACGGAACGTCGGGCTTATTACAGGTGTTGTCCTTCAAATTACAAGTTTTATGTCACCTTGCAACTGCTATACAAATTCACATGTTGAATTCGTCTACAACCACCAGACGATAGCGCATATCTAGCTAGTGATACTGAGCGATCTACGCTCAAGGCAATCACAACATACGAGTGAAGTTACGGCGTTTCTAAAACGTCGTTCGGGACGGCAATGAAAGGCTTGTACATGAACGTAAAGTTTAGGTCATAACTGAAACATGGACTAAGAAGCTTACTTGGACATCATCATCTTGACGAATTCTTCGTAGTTGATTTGACCGTCGCCGTCAATATCGGCTTCACGGATCATCTCATCAACCTCTTCGTCGGTGAGCTTCTCACCCAGGTTGGTCATGATGTGACGCAGTTCGGCGGCAGAGATGAAACCATTGCCGTCCTTGTCGAAGACCTTGAATGCCTCAAGAATCTCTTCTTCACTATCGGTGTCCTTCATCTTACGAGCCATCATTGTGAGGAACTCTGGGAAATCGATGGTGCCAGAACCATCAGCATCAATCTGAAGATGAAACATGGACGAGTGAGCAGTTATTTGACGTTAACACAAGCATCGATAGTTGGATGATACTGACCTCTTGGATCATGTCCATCAACTCCGCCTCAGTTGGGTTTTGTCCAAGGGAGCGCATAACAGTGCCAAGCTCTTTGCTAGTGATGGTGCCTGAAGACGGAAGGAAAGATCAACGTGAGTGTGTGGATCCTTTCGAATCGTGAAGCCTGATGGGTATCGCAAAACATGAACGCCCAGCAAACTACGTTGTGTCCATCAAGGTGCATTCATCTTCATCTATAGGATGCAAATCGAACGGAGTTGTCCGAACAGACCCAGAAAAGCCTTATAGTCTGCATGAGTCCGTATTGTGGTCACCATCCTTAGAGTTCCATCATTGAAACGGTCCAGTACTGTCGCCGTACAGCCTACGCAAGCGTAGTACTGAGCCGAGAACTTGCGTCGAGCCCAATGATCGAAAGCAATGGGTATCTTTCATTATATCTTTACATCACTCGAACAACTCACCATCGCCGTCCTTATCGAACAGGGAGAAGGCCTCCTTGAACTCAGCAATCTGCTCTTCGGTAAGTTGATCAGCCATATTGAAAAGTGGATAAAAAGAAGAATAGACGGAGGTGTGTGAATCTCTCTCTCGAAGGTTTGGGGTTTGCAATGCTGGGACCAGAGAGACGGGATGCGAGAAGGCACCGCCCAATTTCAAATTCTACCTTGCTGTACGTAGAATATGTAGGAAAGCAATGTTTGGGCAGTTTTTGGATTTCTGGTGGGGCAGAGCGCGGCACGAGGCACGAGGCTGCCTGGGTTTGAAAAACGGATATAAAAGCTTTGTGAGTCCGTGTCTTCGCTGTCGATGATTTGGTGCTCGTTCACGTCGTTCTTCTTCTGCATTCTTTGTCTGATTGTCAATGAAAATGCCTTTTAATCCACATACCCGGAGTATTTTGAAAAGAAAGGATGGGGCTGTTTTCAGGACGCCGAAAGGTCTCTGCGACTCCGCTCAGTCACGAACCAAACGTCGTACATGTACTTCGAGTATTGCATACACGTACCATTCTCGACTTGCAAGTACTTGTATACAGTCCTTCTGAC